>BSSO01002264.1:0-19891 GCA_030267885.1 Mesembryanthemum crystallinum | reverse complement strand
ATAATGGTAGCAAGAGAGTGAGTGTGTATTGTAAAAATAGATGCAAGTGTGAGTGGGATTCACACAGAGGAAAGAAAATAGCATGTAAATGTGAGGATGTGAGGAAGTGTACTTTTAAAGTGCATGCAAAGAAAGTGAAACTTGAGGACACTTTTCAAATTAGAAGTTTAAAGCTGGGACACATGTGTACATTGGTCCATCAGAACAGCAAAGTGAATTCAGATTATTTAACTGAGAGATACTTGGAATACTGGAGGGCAGATCCTACCTAGAAGCTCTCTACATTTCATGATTTGGTGATGAGGGAAATAGGGAATGGTGTGGGGTATTACACATGCTACTATTCCAAAGGGAAAGCACTTAAGATCATCCATGGGAGTGCTAGTGAGCAATACTCAAGGGTTTGGGATTATGCAGAGGCAGTAAAGCATTACAACAGGGGTTCATCAGCCTATGTAATGGTTGGAAACATTGAGAGGCCTCCCACTGTTTTCCAAAGGAGGTATATCCATCTTCAAGCATGCAAGGAGGGGTTTGTTAAAGGTTGTAGGCCAATCTTGGGGGTTGATGGATGCCATTTGAAGGGTCCATTCCTAGGTCAATGCCTCACTGCCATTGGCTTAGATGCAAACAACAATATCTTCCCATTGGCTTGGGCTATTGTAGAAGTTGAGAACAAGGACACTTGGAGCTGGTTTCTTGATTTGATTGTGAAGGACATTGACTCCATTTCAGAAGGGAAACAACTTACCTTCATATCTGATAGACAGAAGGTACATATATAATTTCATTGCTTTTTTTTTCCCTTTCTCTGATTTCAGATGAGTATATTTGCTTCTAATTGATGTGTTTATTAAGTGTTGTAGGGGCTTTTGGATGCTTTTCAAAGGGTGACACCAAATGCTGAGATAATGTATTGCGGGAGGCATATTTGGACCAACTTCAAGGCATCATTCCCTGGTGAAGTGTACAAGCAAGCATTTTGGAAAGCAGCAAGGGCTTACACCAAGGTAAAATACTTTCTCTAATGTATTTGGGTGTGAATAAATGGGATTTGTATGATTGTCAGTTTTTTAAGTTTCAATTGCTTGTTATTAATATGTTGAATTCTTGAGACATATGGAAGGTATTAAGTTTCTGTCAAAGGAAGCCCATAGGTACTTAGATTCCATCCCCCCCCTAACACTGCTCAAGACATGCATTCTCCACCCATTGTAGGTCAGATGTGCTACTCAATAACCATTCTGAGAGTTTCAACAATGTGTTAAGAGTAGCTAGGAACAAACCTATTTTAACTATGATAGAGTGGATTAGAAGGTATGTTATGAAAAGATTTTGTCAAAAGAGGGAGGGTTTGGAGAAGTATACTGGGACACTAATGTCATATGCTGTTAAACATATTGAATCACAAGCAAAAGAGGTGAATAATTGCTTAGTTCATGCTGCTTGGGTTGATGAATTTGAGGTGGACCATAGGGGGGACACTTATGTTGTCAATTTGAGATCAAAGAAGTGTGGTTGTTTTAAGTGGGATTTGTCAAGTCTGCCTTGTGTCCATGCACTAGCCTGTTGCAAGAAAAAGAGGGTGAGCTCAGAGTATCTAGTTGATGAGGTGTACTCCAAAGCATCATACACAAAAGCATATGAACCTATTTTGCACCCAATGCCTGGCATTAAACAGTGGGAAAGAACACCATTCCCCCAGCCAGACCCAACTCCATTTAGGAAAATGCCCGGAAGACCAACAAAGAAGAAGAGGAGAAAGGAAGCTGGTGAAGGACAAGAGAGGCAGTTGGTGATTAGGCCAAAAAAACCTAACAAGTGTAGCAAGTGTGGTACTTATGGTCACAAGGAAAAACTGCCAGAACATGACTCTCCCATCCGAAGCACCTGCCATGCAACCTAACAACAACCAGAGGGCAGCAGCTAGCAATAACCAGGGGGCAGCTGACAACAACCAAGGGCCAAGGAAGAGAAAAAGAAAGGTAAAATACATGTTTTTAACTTCACTAATTTGGTGAATTCTTTGATGACTAACTTGTGGTTGATTGTAGGCCAACAAAGAAGGGGAAACCTCAATGATAGGTTCATCTATGCAAGCAGAACAAGTGCCTGAAGAGTTGTTCATTGACACAACAAGCCAACCAGTTTGTGAGTCTCGGCCAATGGTTCAAGCTTCTGTGGTAGGGTCCTCTACCCATCCAAATGTGGACCTTAACCACGCTTAACTTGCCAGATGCCTCAATGAATGCAAGCACAAACCTTGGTTCCTCAGTCAATGAAAACTCAAGCTTCAATCTCAACAGCCAACCTAGTGAAGGTGTAGATGCAAAGAAGAAAAATAGAGTTGATGGTGGCTCTTCTGTTCTGCAGTAGCCTATTTGGAGGCCTTAGTTCATTATGATTAGCATTTTAATGGTTTGTTTTGAGATAGAAACAATTGCAAACTGAATGGGATTTGTTAATGTAGGTCTGAAACATGTATTGAATTCTTAATGGTTCTATTTTGTTGGTTATAATGTAGGTCTGAAACATGTTGATTTCAGCAGCAACCATGTCTTTTGGATGCTTAATGTCAAGTGCTATATGCACCTTTTGGATTATATCTCATGCTTTCATTTGCTTTACTTTGATTTGTTTGGCTTTTGGTTTCAATTGAAGTCAAAAAAAAAAAAAAAAAAAAAAAAATTTGTAGCACACAAATCAGAATGTGTTCAAATAGTTCGTGATTCATTTTGCTCATTCAACTGGGAAAGATCATACACAATCCAATCACTTCAATTCATTGCTACTACATCCCAAAGTTCTACCCAAAATAAGAGGTTCCTACTTCACTTCAACCTTACAATTTCAACTACATAATTTAACTACACAAACAGTGATACAAATACAAACAATCACACACAATGCCATCTCAAACCCTGTGCTTTTAGGGTTCTTTTTCTTCAACATCTTGAGCTTCATCTTGAGCTTGTCATTTTCAGCCTTCACACCCTTCAAATTGTCTTCTAATTCAATCACCTTTGCCTTCCACATCCCCAAATCAGTTGCCAAGTTTTTCTTCTCCAAAACCAACTTATTGGTCACAACCCTCTGCCATTCAGTTATCTCATCATTAACCCACTTGAAAACTTTGCAGCCACGCCTATTTGTGTCTGGGTCGTAGAACTTGCAAGTTCGAAATCTCCTACATGGATTGTCTTCGATCCAATACCTCACAAGGGCATCAGGGGTGCCACATTTGCACTTGGTTCCAAAACAACAACCACCATTGCTGTTGCTTGACATTATAGTTCTGCAAATTAGGAAAAAAAATTACGATCCAAATTCCTAAAACTCAACTCCAAACCCTAATTTTAAGAACAGAAAAATTAACCAACATAAGCCCTAATTTTTTGTAAGAAAATTTTGTCGAAAACTACCTTAAGTTTTCCACTTTTTGTGGGAAACTACCTTTTATAATTTTTTTTTTTTTGCGAAAAACTACCTTTAGTTTGTAAAAAATTTGCAAAATACTACCAACAGACGAAAGTAGTGCAAATGGTGTTAACTTTTATATTAAATGACTATTTTACCCCCTATCTTTACCCTTAATGTCTGAGTTAATTTATTCCCCTTCCTTGCACACAATGTTTGATACTTCCCTTCAATTTCCTTCCCCTTTTTAGTTTTCCCTCCAATTTTCTTCCCCCTCTATTTAATTGTTCTGCTACCTTATGTTCTTTGTTAAGTAAATCTCGTAAAGCTTCTCTTTGCACTGTTTCATGATGGTAAGATTGAAACAACTCTTTCTCATTCTCCACAAATTAGGGTTCTTAACGAGTGGAAAATTGGAAATTCTTTTGTAACTCCTAACTTTTGCAATTGGGCTAAATTTTGTGAAATTGACAATGAAAATAGCAACTGGCAAATCCCGGTCGAACTATATGTGCCATAATCTGCCTCCATATGCTTGGACACCAACCTCCAAGTAGCCACCTTTAACTTTCAAGAAATTGATGAGATCGAAAGCAACTAAGCTTGCACTTTTATAGTGTTGCTTCGACATTTTAATTGGGTTGTTCAAGTTTTCACGCTCTTTCTCTATCTCTATCACCCAATTGGTATTAATTGAGAGAGGGTTAGAGTTGTAGATGTTGAATGGTGAGGATAGTTAATGGAAATGATGAGAGAAGTAAAGAGGAAGGTAGCTGGTGATGGAAGGAAGACCGAGAAGGTGAAGGATAAGTGGGGACAAAATCGTCAACTCATATTAGATAATGGCAAAAGTTAACACCGTTTGCACGGAATCTGTTAAGTGGTAGTGTTTTGCAAAGTTTTTACAAACTTAAGGTAGTTTTTCGCCAAAAAAAATTATAAAAGGTAGTTTCCCACAAAAAGTAGAAAACGTAAGGTAGTTTTTGACAAAATTTCCTTTTTGTAAAAACATACCTCTTTCTTGGTCGAATTGCTTTCCTTCGATAAAAGCTTGACCAAAATTACAACTTCCCTTCGTTTTCAATGAGAGAAAGAGAAGACATAGAGCAATTTGGGGTGTGGGTTGCATAAGAAGAAAGGAAAGAAAATATAACGAGGGAAGGGGGAAAAGAAAAGGAAAAAGAAAAAAGAAAAAAAGCAGCTAAAGACGTCACATGCCAAACACGTGAGGGCATTTCGGTAAAAAAAAATTAAATCCACCGGAATACGGCCAAAGGTATCTCTAAGGCAAAAAAATGGTCTTAAAAGGTAGTGTTTAGTAAAAAAAAATTATAAAAGGTATCTAGTTGCCAATGACCCTACATAAAAGGTAGTGGTCAACAAAAAATACTTATTTAGGTTGTGGAAGATTTTTGTATGTATTTTAGTCTTTAGGTTGAGTTTATGCAATTTACATGTAAGTTGAGGTGATGGAATATTTTCATAGGTGTTTTAACTCCAAAATTGAAGAAAAAGAGAAAAAAAAACTTATAACTGTAGACACTCTACGGTGTCTCATATGTCTCCACCCCGCCCAAGGATGAAAATGATAGACTACCTTGAGACGACAAACCTCAAACAAGTAAGAGATCTCGAATTAATAAACCCCGTATCTCTTAAACTTGGCAAATGGCAATTCTCATAAGATTTCCAAAACACTTTTTTGGGCTTAAATCCGGGTCCCAGATCAAAAGTTATGAGCATTCAAAAGTTTCGACCCAAACCGAGCCTAGAACGGCCCAACGCGTTCACAACCTGCCCGTCATTCCATTGGTTTGACCCATTTCCAACTCTAAACGTCCATATATTGGTTCCCGTGAAGAACTCAGGCAGGCGATTACTAGGTAGGACGCTCTCGTAGCCTTGCTCGACGGACCATGGCAAGGTAGCCGCTCTCCAAAGCGGTCAACCGGGCAGTGTCCCCCGTTAGCCGCTGAGCTCAGCCATCAACTGACAAGCGCGCACCTTCAGCGTTGGGCGGGCAGCTCAACGCCGATCAGGTACGTGCCCAAGAGGTTGACGTCGTACACGAGCTGCTACCTTCTAATGATGGGATTAAATCTCTATAAATATAAATACCAATCATCTCTTTCATTCAAAGGGAGAGAGGAAGCCAATTAGAATTGTTGTGCCAAAGGGAGAGAGGAAGCCAATTAGAGTTGTTATTCCAAAATCTTGAGAAAACTCATAAAGAGAGAAAGCAATCTTTGAGAGATCAACACCTACATCATAAAATCCATCATCAAATCCTTCACCGAAACACATCATTGCCACAAATCAACCCTACCCCAAACACATTAACCCAAACACTAGGGATCATTTGATCAAGCACCATTCACTCATACTCAAGCTAGGAAAAGACCAATCAATGAGGTTTCGATCCAAGATAGCTATCCTGAGAGGAATGCATTTTTATTTTTTATTTATTTTTTATTTTTTTTGGTGTCATCTACTATCTTCTTTGCATTCATAATCATCTCTACTTCTACCCCTTCTTTACTTTTCTTGGGTGTTTTCATTTATGTTTCAATTTTGATCATGTTTAATTTTAGTTCAAAACCTAATCATGTAGTCATTTTGATCTTCTCATGATTTTGATGCTCTATCACATGAAAATGTAAATCCATGTTCACTTAGCCTAATTACCACTAATTTGGGTGAAATAAGGACAACTTGGCTTCATTGCTTTCAAATCATGTAAAATGTCTTAAATGAAATCGATTCATTCAATTGATTTTATTCATGGACATGTACTCTGAAAGAAATTGATTCATTTAATTAATTTTGTTTATGAGCATATAAAGTGACCACTAACTATGTGTAGACACCACACAAGTGTCACATTGGTCCTTGCACCGCCCATGGATGAAAGCAATAGATACCTCCGGGAGGACGAACCTCCAATAGCATGAGATCTTGATTAGATGAAAATCACAACTCTCATTTTGGCAAGATAGCCCACCTCACTATCTTTCCAAAACAACAAACGAGACCCAAATCCGAGTTATGGATCAAAAGTTATGAGCATTTGAAGTTTTCGCCCCAAACCGAGCTTAGAACGGCCCAACGGGCCCACGATCCAGACTGCAACCCATGGGTAAAGCTCATTTCCAACAAAAAAAAAAATCCCATGTGCGAAATACAGATAGGTGCCTAAAATAGCAGGCAGTAGTGCGCTGAAACTGAGCCTCCCTGCGTGACGCTAAGTGTCCACATCACGCTTAGAGGTTCAACGCGCAGGCGCTAAGCTCAGCGGTCACGCGTTGAGGTTGAGCCTAGACCGCTCAGCTCAACGGCAAACCACTGAGCCTCAGCGTTTGACACAGATCTCAATACTCAGCTGGCGCATGTCAAGTCCCTTGACGCCTGGGAATTCTTAATGACGAAGACTTTGCTCTGTAAATACACTTCGTGTCCTTCACTCAAGGGCAATGTTAGGGGAGGCCAATTAGGAAGGTGATTATGCCAAATTGTTGAGAGCAATACAAAAGAGAGAAACTAATCATTTTTAGTTTTTCATCTCCACCACCATCTCCACCATTTAAACCACCCTCCAAACACACAACCACCATAATGCACCACAAAACACCATCCTAAACACAAACCCTAAAACACCGAAATCAAGCATCATTTCCATCATCAACTTGGGATCTTGATAGCCCCGCAAGTGTACGGGAATATCAAAGTAGTATAAATAGTATCGAATCGATAGGGAGTGACGGTTCCAAGTACCAAATACCACGTATTCAATTGTCTAAGCTATCCAGCCGCAGTTTGATTGAATTATCTAACTCACAAAATTAATCACTAACTGGAATCTAATAAGAATAAAATGCCTATGGTTGGTTTCACTTAGCTAAAATGATTAAAGGAATGGATAAAACTAACTAGTTTGCCAATTCAATTATTGCAAAGACGGATAAAAACACCTAAAACTCTTTGTCTAATGGTTTTGGGCGAAATTCAACTATGTAAATCCACCTATTTTCATGGGATTAAACCAGTCAAAAGCATTAAGAATATAACCAATCATAGTGTCCACGAGATATTATAATCTAGTTTCATGATTAAGAAATCAAGGCAGTTGATAGAAATCCAACAACCAATATTACCCTTTCGATTTTGTATTAGTCATCTTTAATTAAGCATAATTCTTTTTCAAGAACAATGGAGGACATGAATATCTAATGATTGCATACAATAAATATCAAAGGCATGCGAACAACAATTTATCCCAACATTAAATCAATTTTGGAAAATTCTACATGGTGCCACCGTGGCTTGGAAATTTTTACATGGTGGAATTTTCTCACACCTCAAAACTGCAAAAATTTTGGGGTTCAAAATGGAAGGACCACGTTCATCTTCTTTAAGGAATTATAGGAAGATCTTCATTCGAGAGAACTAGAGAGAGAACGCATGAGAGAGTGAGAGACGAGGGGTTTTTCTTTGATCAGGGGAGTTAACGGGGTTGTGAAAGAGGTACTGATTAGTTAATGTGGTGCTGAGAGAGAGGTAATCATTAGGAGGGAAATAACTAGCGCTAATCATATTTGATTGTTAAAGGCGAGAATCAATTGCGTTTCATTCAAAAACACACGCGTTTCATTAAGGGCAATATGGTCATTTTACTAATATGACTGAAAACTTAACTTTTTACTACTTTTGGGTCACGGGACACACTTTGTCAGGAGTACAGTGGCACCACGTAGAATCGAAAAAAACTAAAAATTTCACCATGTAGAATTTTCCAGACCACAGTGGCACCATGTAGAATTTCCCATCAATTTTTATGCTAAGCTGCATCAACACTAAAAGTAGAAAATTAGCTACTCATGATGGAAAGAACAAAAGAATAATTTAAACTAGCCCTAACAAACATGATTCTTGAAATATGAATTAACAATAATGAAATTGGAGAACTATTACTAAGTACTTGAATTAATAAAGATAGAATCTTGTCTTGAGTCAAATTTGCTCGAACAAACAATAGTAGGCTAATAGGGTTGAGAGAAAATTCTAGGGCTGAGTTAATCTAGAAAACAATTAAGAGTAGCTAATGAGAGATTAATTCTAAAACTAGACATAAGACTTATATAGGGTCTAAAAGTGGCTCACACGGCCTTACAAAACTTCCCTAAAATTACAACTTCCAAAACGTGCAAGGCAACTCGCGAAACAAATACCGCGCTCGAA
This sequence comes from Mesembryanthemum crystallinum, assembly GCA_030267885.1. NCBI lineage: Eukaryota > Viridiplantae > Streptophyta > Magnoliopsida > Caryophyllales > Aizoaceae > Mesembryanthemum > Mesembryanthemum crystallinum. The sequence continues at coordinate 11,239 of BSSO01002264.1, read as the reverse complement.
ACAAATAACTAGTTTGTCCTTGGCTTTGCCCGTTCTGCAGAACTCCGTGCTCACTGTCTTGCCGCCTAGGCGGGCGGTGATTTTTGATTGGTTAAACCCGGGCAAGCGGTGTCTATGGCCTTTGGGCAGGTTCTTTCGCACTTTTGTCCTCTAATAATCTTTGGGGCTTCCTCGGCTGCTCGTTATCATATTGCCAAGGTCTCTACTCGGTCTCGGGGCATTAAATGACCTGAAAATACATCCAACACAAACATATACCCCAAGCAGTCATCTATTCCCAATAATTCATAAAATCCTCAAATGAAACGAGATAATCATTCTAAAATCAAGTCAAATGAGTGCGTGTATCTCTCATTTTTATGTGGCTTTCTCTCACTAACTCTAGAGTGGATTTCACTCACTTGTGTTATCGATGATCTTCACAACTTGTTGGATTACTTAGCCTTCTCCAAGTCCCCTATTTATGGGAAACCAAGAACACTAGTTAAAAGCTTCTCCATAAATGTTGGAAAATAGAACTTACTTCCACTTTATGTGCCCATAAAAGCTTCATGAAACTCCTTGAAGTTTCACTTCTTTCTTAATGGCAATAAAGGACGTAACAATGGTGAAGTCATTTCCATGTAGTTACATGAAAATTTCCATCTTCAATTTTATTTTATTTATTTATTTTTATTTTTAATGTGGGGCGCACCAGGGACACCCAACAATCTCCCCCTTCCTGACTTATTTGGGGGGTCACCACCACACTTGCTCCTTCGCAACATTCTTCAAACTTATTGGTCGGTATCACCTTAGTCATCATGTTCGACCAATTATCATCGGTGTGAACCTTGTCAAGCTAGAGTAGCTTTTCTTCTAACACATGCTCTATCCAACGGTGGCGAACATTGATATGTTTTGCGCGGGAGTGATAGGTTGCATTTTTAGCCAATTGTATTGCACTTTGACTATCACATTTCAACACATAACTCTCTTGCTTTTGGCGAAACTCGCCGACGAAAATTTTCATCCATAACATCTCCTTGCACGCTTCTGTAGCTGTGATATATTCGGCCTCCGTGGTAGAAAGTGCCACACACTTTTGGAATTTAGACTACCAAGACACAGCCCCCCTGCAAAAGTAGTCACACAACACGACGTCGATTTTCTAGAATCAACATATCCTGCCATGTCTGCATTTGTGTAGCCCTCTAACAAAGGGTTCCCTTTACTAAAGCATAAGCACCTTTTGGTCGTACCTCGAAGATAACAAAGTATCCACTTCACAGCTTCCCAATGTAGTTTCCCGGGGTTGGACAAGAATCGGCTCACGATACCGACTGTATAGGCAATGTCGGGCCTATTGCACACCATGGCGTACATAAGACTACGAACTGCAGATGATTATGGGATTTCCCATTTCCTCTTTTTCTTTCTCACTCTTCGGACCCTGCTTCTTACTTAGTTTGAATTGTCCGGCTAGTGGAACACTAGCTAGTTGCCCCTTGTGCATGCTGAATCTTTCATGAATCTTCACGATGTAGCGTTATAACCATAACAATTTCTTGTAACGATCTCGAGTGATTTTCATTCCAATAATTTGTTTTGCTGGCCCCAAATCTTTCATAGAAAATGACTTGCTTAGGGCGTTCTTAAGAGCTGCAATCTTTTTCTTATCTTGCCTAACAATCAACATATCATCAACAAATAGTAAAAGTATGATAAAATCGCCACTATCATACCTTTTCACAAAGACACAATGATCTGTATGGGTCTTCTTGAAACTGTATTAAGCCACGAAAGAGTCAAACTTCTTGTACCATTGTCTCCGTGCTTGATTTAGACCACAGAAGCTCTTTTTCAATTGACACACCATGTGTTCTTTACCTGGTTCCACAAATCCCTTAGGTTGCTCCATATATATCTCCTCATTTGGGTGTCCATGCAAAAATGCAGTCTTGACATCGGCTGTTCGATCTCTAAGTCTAGGTTGGCAGATAGACCGGGAACTACTCGGATAGATGACATCTTCACCATCGGACAGAATATCTCATCAAAATCAATACCATTTGTTAGGAATTTAATCCCCTAATCCCAGTATGGTGATTAATTGTATGCAACGAATGAATTAAATAGAATAATTTCAAGAACTGAAATAACGGCAAAGACACAAGATTTACGTGGAAAACCCCTAAACTGGGTAAAAACCACGGGCAGAAGAAGAATAAAATCCACTATAAAAGAGATTACAAGCCTCACGATGATGTCTCATTTACAATCTCACAAGGCAACTTAGTCTTAGGAATTATGAACACCCAAGAACGACCACTCAACCACTCTAAACCTTAGAGAATTTCTATTGAGAATTCTTTACCAAACTGCGTATTAACTTATGCTAATGATGTAAATATATAGGCAAATAACTTAACCCAAACTAACTAGGTTTAGGAACTTCTTGGCCTCCAAGGAATTATATTGGCTTTATGAAACATTCCATAAAGCTACTCAACGAAAACTGGCATCAAAGATACGCGGAATCTTCCGCATCGCACCCCACCCGGGCGGGTGGATCACGCATTGAATCCCCACCCGGGTGAGTCCACCTGCACTACCACGAACTCGTGGCTTCTACCTGGGCACCAGGGCGGGTGGCCCTGTGACCCGTCCGGGTGACCCCTGTGGCACACGAGACGCCCTTTTTCGCTTCACCTCCTCGACCACACCTCTTGCAACATCGCTTAGCCCTTGACTGCCTTTGAGATCAATTTCCTAAAACCCGTATTCGAGACACATCCTAACAAATCTCCACCTTGGATCGAATACACGACGACCCTTTAACTTTATCACTGTCTTCTTCTTCCACTTACGCCCCAAAGGGCAACACCTCAAATTTGAGGAACTTGATTCGGTTGACGCACCTTCTTGCACCATACCTTCTTGACACCAAAACTTGGCGTACCCTTGCGAACATCCCCCTTAACGGTTGACCCAACCAACTCATACAACGTCCCCTTTCTTCTCCCCTTCATCTCAACTCTTGTACCTCTTGAGACATGGATGACTCCACCTCCAATAGTACACTCATACCCCATAGCATCTAGGGCACCTAACGAGACTAGGTTTGAACTTAAATCTGGAACGTTCTTACTTGACACAAGGTCCTTATCTTTCCGTTGAACATCCTCCCTTACTTCTCCAATTAGGGCAACTTTGCAACTAGCATCGTTACCAAGCTTGACTTCTCCACCTTGAATTGAATTGTATGTAGAGAAAGAGTCCTTGGAGACACAAACATGATGAGAACTCCCTGAATCTAGAATCCACTTGTCTTGGATTTTAGTTCCTTTTTCGACAACAATAAGAACATCTGTGTTAAACAACTCATTATCAGTCACAAGCGCGGCATCTCCTTGGTTACCCCCTTGATTATCGTCGTGTTGTGATTGATGGTTGCCTTGCAATCTGGCATAGTTCCTCTTAATGTGGCCTTTGATCTTGCAATAGTCACAAACAAGATCCTTATGTCCTGACTTACCTTGATCACTGCCACTAGGGTCACTTACAACCCTTACAACAAGACCATGTGAATCTGCAGGATACTCATCCTCCTTGGTCAACCGAGTTTCAATCAGTTCACGTTGCAACAGGGCAGCCTTAATTTCATCAACAGTAATCTCCTCACGACCACATAGTACTGTCTCCCGAAAGTGCTTATACTCTTTAGGTAACGAACACAACGAGGTTATCGCCAAATCCTCCTCATCCAACTTCACCTCAATGTTCTGCAGATCCATGACAATTGAGAAATATTCATCAAGATGGAGCTTGATTGGTTTACATTCATATAGACGAAGATCCTTGCGTCTACTTTTTAAAAGTAGACAATTTGTGACACCTTTTGTCATGTACAAAGACTCCAACTTTAGCCACAATCCTGCCATCGTCTCTTCGTTTGCTACGTCCCTTAGAACATCTTTCGATGATAAGCACAACTGAATGGTACTTAACGCGTTGAGACCAATATCATCGAATTGTTCTTCCATCATCGACGCTGGCTTCTTACTCTTACCTGAAAGTGCCTTATCCCAGCCGTTCTGAATCAAGATCGTTCGCATCTTGAGTTTCCATAGACCAAAATTAACCGATCTGCTGAATTTCTCGATATCAAATCTCACGTTCACCATACCGAATCTGAAATCACCCAAACTAGGCTCTGATACCAATTTGTTAGGAATTTAATCCCCTAATCCCAGGATGGTGATTAATTGTATACAACGAACGAATTAAATAGAATAATATCAAGAACTGAAATAACGGCAAAGACATAAGATTTACGTGGCAAACCCCTAAAGTGGGTAAAAACCACGGGCAAAAGAAGAATAGAATCTACTATAAAAGAGATTACAACCCTCACGATGATGTCTCACTTACAATCTCACAAGGCAACTTAGTCTTAGGAATTATGAATACCTAAGAACGACCACTCAACCACTCTAAACCTTAGAGAATTTCTATTGAGAACTTCTTTACCAAACTGTGTATTAACTTATGCTAATGATGTAAATATATAGGCAAATAACTTAACCCAAACTAACTAGGTTTAGGAACTTATTGGCCTCTAAGGAATTATATTGGCTTTAGGAAACATTCCATAAAGCTACTCAACGAAAATTGGCATCAAAGATACGCAGAATCTTCCGCGTCGCACCCCACCCGGGCGGGTGGATCACACCTTGGATCCCTACCCGGGCGGATGGATCACGCCTTGGATCCCCACCCGGGCGGGTCCACCTGGACTACCACGAACTCGTGGCTTCTGCCTAGGCACTCGAGACGCCCTTTTTCGCTTCACCTACTCGAGCATACCTCTTGCAACATCTCTTAGCCCTTGACTACCTTTGAGATCAATTTCCCGAAACCTGTACTCGAGACACATCCTAACACCCTTCTTTCGGTGGGACCCTTTGACAACGATCCTGGTCTTGTATCTTGGCTCCGGGTTGCTCTCTTGGGGTCTTGATCTGGTACATCCATTTATTTTTCAGGGCTTGTCTTCGCTTGGGTAGATTCACAAGATCAGAAGTATGGTTCTCATGCAAGGATTGCATTTCCTCTTGCATGGCTTTATTCCTTCCATTCTTCTCTGTGAGGATCATTCATGGTCTCATCATAGCTTAGAGGTTCCTCCTCATTCGTGAGCGTCACATACTCACTTGATGGATATCTCGTGGAAGGGTGTCTCTCTCTAATTGATCTCCACAACTGAGTTTGTTCCACCCGGTTTATTGGACTCGACAGACATCATAATTAGTCGATGTCAATGACTCCTCTATATCTTCTGTCAAGGGCTCATCTTGATCAGGCATATCACCAACTTCATCATTGTTAGTCTCACCTGCTTGTTCTTCTAACTCATCGCATGCAGATGAGTCATTAATTCGTCGAGGACTGATTCAGGGCTTCTCTGACTCCTTGGTGTCTTTGATGGTTTGGTCTTCGAAGAACACAACATCTTAACTTCTCAAGATCCTTCTGTTCATAGGATCCCATAGGCAAAACCCAAATTCATCTTGAGGTGAGCCAAGATAAATGCACTGCTTTGGCCACTCTCCTTAAGTTCATCTATGCAACCTGCATTAAAGCTAGAAACAACTTAAAAAGCCCTTGTATTTCTTACTCCTACTGTACATCAATTCTATTCTACTCAAAATTTCTATTTTGTAGTTGATGAGTGCTTATTTTGTAGTGTTTTAGTGATCATTTTCCACTTATCCTAGCCTAATTCTAATAAAGATGTCGTAGTAGTGGTGTAGCCTAGTCCCGGATTCCTTATCTTATTGGTTTCTGTTAATTTTGTTAATCGTTTTTAGACAATTGTTACAACAAAATCCTTATTTGATCGAGTTAGATAACGTACACTAGAGAGCACTAGTACTTGATCCCGCTTCCCTATGATCGACCCGTTTGTGCAACGATACCGTGCGCTTGCGGTTAATTAAAATTCTTAACAAGTTTTTGGCGCCATTTCTGGGAAAGCGTGCGCTATCAATATCAGTAGTACTTTGGTGTGTGCCAGACCAAGTCTTTTATTTTTCTTTTTGCTACTACTTGTCTGTTTATCCTGATTTAGTGTGCCACTCACTCTTTTTTTCGAGTTTGTTTGTTGTATGATCACCAGGTCCTAAGGAAAAGAGAACGTATTGATCCGGAGATTGAAGCACATGCTCGAAGAAGGAACGCCGCTACAAGAAGGAGAAGGCGTAGACAAGTAACCATGGACAACAATACACTCCGTGATTATGCCACACCACAAGCCAATGCTCAACCAAGCATAGTCAGGCCAACTGTGATTACCAATGATTTTGAGTTAAAGCCGGGGCTCATCCAGTTCATCTCTTAGGATCAGTTTGGGGGTCCCTAATGGACAACCCAAATGATCATTTGCACTCATTCTTGGAAAAATATGATACCATCAAGATCAACGGTGCTACGGAAGATGCCATTCGGCTCCACCTGTTCCCATTCTCTCTTAGGGGCAAGGCCAAAGAATAGCCCATCCGGTTCTTTTTCCACTTGGGACGAGTTGTCCAAGACATTTTTGAGTCATTATTTCCCACCTGGAAAAACCGCAAAGCTCATGACATTACTTCTTCACACAACAAGATGGGGAATCCTTATATGAGGCATGGGAAAGGTACAAGGATTTGCAAAGGCAGTGCCCTCATCATGGTGTTCCGGATTGGTTAATTGTGCATAACTTCTACAATAGTCTAGATCTAGAGCACAAGATCTCATTAGATGCGGCTTCGGGTGGCAATATTATGATGAAGACAATTCCACAAGTCAAGAAGTTGATTGAGGAGATGGCGTCGAACAATTATCATTGGTCGGGTGAAAGATCATTGCCAAGAAAAGGGGGGAAGTATGATGTGGATGCGATAACTTTGCTCACTAGTGAGGTTGATGCTTTCATTAAGAAATTCGATCAAGTTGGAGTTGGATCTTCTCAAACTAGTGTTGCTTTTTGTGAAACAAACAGACCTCCTCTTGACCCTCCTTCACTACAAAAATCAAACCTTGAGAGCCTTATGGAGTCCTTTGTTGCCACTCAAACGAAGCAAAATGAATCATTCAATGATTCCATTCGGCAACTCATTTTACAAAACAAGGATGTGGAGACTCAATTAGCCCAACTTGATCAACAAGTGAGTCACCTTTCAAGGCCCCAAGGCCATCTTCCAGGGCTACCTGAGCCTAATTCTAAGGGGCAAATTAATGCTATTATGCTGAGGAGTGGTACACAGTTGGGGGAGCCTAAGGTTGTGACAAAGGAGCCTAATGAGAAGGTTCATGATGTTGTTGATGACAAAGCCGAGGAAGAGGTTTTACCACCAGTTGAAGATGTGGTTCGAGATACAGTTAAGGTTCAACCTCCTAAGCCTAGTGAGGATCCTAAGGTGGCGCCTTACATACCACCTATACCTTATCCTTAAAGGCTTTCCAAGGCCAAACTTGAGCAAAAATATGGCAAATTTCTTGATGTTTTGAAAAAGCTTCACATCAACATCCCATTCCTTGAAGCCATTTCCGAGATGCCTTCCTATGCTAAGTTCCTAAAAGACATCCTTTCAAACAAGAGAAAAATTGAGGAGAATGCTATGGTGTCCTTACGGTAGAGTGTAGTGCTGTGTTGCAAAACAAGATTCCTACTAAGATGAAGGATCCCGGAGGTTTCTCTATCCCTTGTTCTATAGGGGAAGTGTCCATTGAGAAGGCCTTATGTGATCTTGGGGCAAGTGTCAGTTTGATGCCCTTCTCAATATGCAACAAGTTACAGATGGGCGATTTGAAGCCTACCACCATCTCTTTGCAACTCGCTGATCGATCTGTCAAGTATCCTCTTGGTATCATTGAGGATGTTCCATTGCGAGTAGGTAAATTTTTCATCCCATGTGACTTTGTGGTTATGGAAATGGAAGAAGATGCCCGTATTCCAATCATTTTAGGGAGGCCATTTCTTGCCAGTGCTGGGGCAATGATCGATATAAAAAAAGGCAAACTCTCCCTCAATTTCGGTGACAAAAAGATTGAGTTCAATCTCCATGGAGATATGGAAGCCTCCAATGATGCTATGTGTCATTGAGTTGACTCCTACGCTCCTCCATTGCAAAAGGGCTCCGATCTCCTAGAGGTGTCCCTTGATAATGGCAGTCTAACGATCTTTAAAGAGGATGGCATAGATGTAGATGTGCATGATCTTCAAGCTCCAACTCTTTGTGCAAACAGGTATCCCAAAAAGGCAAATGTCAAGAACATGGCCACACCAATGGCTTGTAGGTGGTTCATTGATCGGAGTAAGGAAATTCTTATGGAATGACAACCTAAGGCCATTGTTAAACCAAAAGGAAGAAAGTTTGCACATTGTGGAGATGAGAATGAGAAAAGTGGTGATGGTTGCACGATGTTTATGATTGAATCGGGTTAGAGGCACATTGGTCGAGCTCACGACCTTAACGAGCACTTCTTGGGAGGCAACCCAAGTTTTTATTTGCTACTTCTTATTAAAAAAAAAGGGCAAAAAAAAGAAATGAAAAAAAAAGGAAAAAAAATTACAAATGAGAAAAAAGAAAAAAAAGAAATCACAAAAAAAAAGAAGAAATAATTATTTTCAGTTTGTTCATAAATAATTGGGTTTGGTGCTTTAAGGTCGGATTTTGGAGAAGTTCGTGGTGTATGGTGTGCGGATGAACAAGAATGTGGGTGGCATGGGCACGCTAATTGTTGCGCTACCGCATACGAAAAACAGAATGCCATATTTATAAGAGCTTACTGTTGCGTGGTCACGCTCTATTTGGCGAGGGCGTGCAACTTCTAATGTCCAAAATTCTAAACTCTCTGCCTCATTGGCAAGACAGTGCACACTTTTGCGGGCCTGTGCAATAATCCTCAAGTCAGTAAGCAACCCAAATGATTTTTCTTTTTCTCCTCCACACACGCTTAACACTGACTTTCCCTCTCCCTCTCACCCTTCTCATTCTCTCCCATCATCTCAACCGCCATCCACTCTGACCGGCGATCTATCGCCGCCGTCCGACCTCCATCGCCATGACCACCCAACCGTATACCGTCTCCCATCTCTCTTTCTGCTTCGCACTTCCTCCCTCACCATCGTACACCATCACCACTCCCGTCTCTCAACATCGCCACCAAATCCTCCTCTCACCGCTACCGTCCGGCGTTCTCCGCGGCTCATCACACGTCGGGCGACTCACGCCGTTCTCCTCCCTCTCTCTGTCTCACTCTTCTTTTCTCTCTCACCTTCAACCACAAACGACCCACTCATCACCCCAGTCACCTCTGCCACCCACCAACTTCTGGGGTCTCGAGCGACCACCCTTCTACACCCTTTCGGCGTTCCACTCGCCGGAATTTGACCACCCTACTCACCTCTTGCAACCATTGTCGAGCGCTCTGCTTCGGTCGGGCCTCCACCCCCTATTTCTGCTTGTTGATCCTCGTCGGAAGTTCTGCAGACTTCTCGCCGAATTTAGACTAAGTCTTTGCCGAAATTTTTGCTCATTTAGTCGGGTATTCTCCAAGTGATATTCACCTTTTCTCTTCACATTGGTAATTCAGAGGTAATTTTCCCATTGTGGTCCATTTTCCGGATTGATTGCTTCATGCCCTGATTACATAATTGGATTACTGAATTATTGCTTGTTAATATTCATTGCTACAACTGGGAATTATTTTGCTGAATTTGCATAGATTGACCACTTGTTGAGGGACCCTGTGTTTCCATTGGGGTTTACATTGTGATTTTTACTGGATCCAGTATTCTGGTTGGTTAGCATTATTGTTCCTATGCCAAATTGTGGATTTATTTTGCTGACTTGTGGGTTCTTATGTTGCTACTATGCTCTGGATGGTTTTGATTGAATTGTGAGTTAATTTTGTCAATATAGTGTACAACATTTTGTTGTTCTTGTGTCCCTTGCTCGCTGAATTGTGCTTATTACTCTCTGACCTATTGTGTGCTTTGGTGGTCTTTCCCTGTATTGGGCACTTATGAATTACTTGCTATCAGCTTGCGATATTCCGGAGTTCTGTTGGATATACTCTTTGGGCAGATTGAATTATCTAGTTATTGTCGGTGTTTGCAAATTTATGAATCTTCAAGCTATGCTTCCTGCTATAGCTACTTTGCAAGTCGCTAACAGCCACTTTACCGATCCTTCTCCGCCCACCCCGCCTGACGGGGCTCAGTGAGTTTTCTCTCTTCCCTTCCCCTCTCTTCTGTGCTTCTATTGCTTCACATTGAGGACAATGTTCGATTCTAGCTTGGGGGAGGTGATTTTCATGTGCATATTTTGCATATAGTGTTTATATTATGACATACATTGTATTTAGTTGCATTTTTAGATGCATTTAGATTTTATTTTTATTTTTCATATTTTTCTTGTATTTTTCGCATTTAGTTTAGTTTAGGTTTATTTTAAGCATGCATTTAAAAAAAATCCAAAAAATGAGAAATGAGAAAACACCAAAAATTGAAAAAAAAAACGAAAAAAATAGAGTTTGAGATATTATCCTTCCATGATGTTTGTTGGTGTTTGTGAAAAATCGAATGATTATACCTAACTAGTTTGTGCAAAAGTAGTCTTTGGCTCTAGAAACTCATAGCATGATTGTTTTTACGAACCATTGGTTTGTGGTATGCTTGTTTGTTGCTCTTGAATGTTGTATAATGATGTGAATAGACCACAATTGACCCGTGAGATTTGAGCCTTATAAACCGTTCATTGATTCGGTCTCATTCGTTATTCTTGTGGGAAACTCTCTCTAATCACTAGTCACTATAACTCATCTTGGGGGATTGGTTTTTGAACCTTTCCCGGAGGGAATCTATTTCTCTTTTCTCCTTTGAGTCCGCATTTGACATTGCATTATCGAGTATGATTGAGGCATTCTTTGATATTTAGCCTACATTTAGCCAAATAGCCTACCAAAGCATTAATATCCCTTGTGAACCCATTTGAGCTTAACCGTTTCTTTACTTTGACCCGTATTACAACCCTTGTGACCTAAGAAAACAATGTTTAACCATTTGTCATGGGCTAGTAGAATGTGGATGGCTTGATATTGAAGTTTGTGTGCATAATCTCTATTCTTGAAACTCCATTTGGCTTGTGCTTATGTTGAAAAGAGGTTGAATTTCAAAGTGGAAAGGAAAAAAAGAGAGAAAAAAAACAGCAAA
>BSSO01002263.1:0-19893 GCA_030267885.1 Mesembryanthemum crystallinum | reverse complement strand
AAGAAAAAAAAAAAAAACTAAGACACTGCACATTTACTGTTTGCTAAGAATATTGTGGAGTATCTCTCCTCTATTGATAGTTTCATTGCCTCACATCCCACTCTTCCCGAACAGTCTCAGACCCCAAGTGATATGCATATGCCATATGCTAAGAAAGTAGTATTAATGGTTAACACTGACAAGTGAGAACCATATTTTCACGGCTGTAATGCAGAGGCTGAGGCTGAAGGATTTGGATATTGCTATAAAACTTTCTGATATGCTTGTTATTTATCTTCTCATTTTTTTATTTACAGATTTTGGAGTACTCGGAAATGATCCAAGTTCCCCCTTTTCACTTTCTGACATAGATACCTTGCTCAACGATCCTGACCAATGTGATATAGGTAACTGAAACTGCTGTGTTTTTTCTTTGCTAGAAACCTCTTCTCAGGTATATTTTGTGGTAAAACACTTGCAAAATTTGCTATCTGTGAGTACGTCATATGTACTCTTATCCTGTTCAATGATATTTAGGCCACTTTTTACATTCTCGAGCTTCTACCTAGTAGCTGAATTTCTTGCTTACCACTTCAATCAGATGCCAGATCACGTTCCCCCTCACCCCCTCCCCTCCCCAACTGAAAGGAAAAGAAATCAAGAAACGAAAGGATCATTGAGGGGACAGTAAAGGATAATTGGGGAAATTCAAACATGTTAAGTCAGTATTATATGTTCTGTAAACCTTTCCATTTGCCCCTTCCATAAACTCCTTTTTTAGCGCTGATCATTTTGTGAGCCAGAGTAATGGTTGAACTGATAAATGGCAATTTTCGTCAAGTAGAAGTAGAAAATGTTTTATTTGCTTTACTTACCACTCAATTAAGAAGCAGCTTGATCATGCAAGTTGAATCAGAATTCTGTATTCGTTTGTAGCTATAATGTTTGGAATAGGGTTATAAGTGAAGATTGGATATCTGTTCATTCTCTTGATTTAACTAGCTGTTTTCTTTTATTTTCATCATTGACTATTACTAATGGTTGAACTTGTTTTTCAGTTGACGACTTCATTGCTGAAGCTGGCCCTGTTTAGAATCCGGTATCGGTGAGAAGAATCATAGACAGGGCAAAGACTTGTCTGGCTTTAACCTCCTGTTTGCGAATCAGATAGGACTAATCTGAATGTCAGAGCTAATTGCATCAGAAATCAGAATAGAGGAAGCTGTCAGATATATAACTGATCTTTAGTTTAAAAAATCAAGTTGCTTAGCTAATAGATGTTCTCCAAATGGTGGATACATTTTATCTAGAATCTACTGTAATCATTTGGGGCACAGCACAAAATTTTGATTCTTTTACACGTTTATTCTGGTTGGAAATATATGTTTGCTGTATGAGATATGTTTTGATTTTTGCTTGGTTAGGAGGATTACATGGCCCTAAATCCCCAAAATCCTAATCCCTTACCTACCGACTACCGAGCCTATTCTTTGGTCTTGAGGGCTTGTGTCTTTCAATGTCTCCCTTAGATTTTGAATCGTGGCTTTGGATGACTTTTGTAAATAGGGGTTTTGAAGATTACATAGGGAAGAGAGAGAGAGAATGAATAGTACAGGAACAACAGAGGATCCAGATTAGTTGACCCATTAGGTTGGTGACCTACAAAAATTCTTTACGATCTATGACTAATCTTGTTTGTAATTGTAAGAAGTTTGATTTGACTGGAACAAGATTAGTCATAGATCGTAAAACAGATGCAAGTGCAATACTTCTGATTTGTGAATCCGCTATTGCGATCTTCCCTTTCAAGTATCAAATTGAAAACCAAATCTAGAAAAGGAATTTTATGTACTGGGTAGACAAAGGGTTACAAAATTTAATCGCCAACAAGAAGGAAAAAAAGAGAAAAAGGGGATAATAAATATAGTTTGATTGAATAAAATACTGACCCTCAAAAGCGCGCGATATCCGCTTTTCCCGCCCTTTTTGTTTTTCTCCCACAAACCCTTTCTCAATGTATTAAGAAACCTTTTTTCTTCCCTCCTTCGAAACCGTCACCCACTCGCCGTCTTTTACTCAATTTTCTAGAGGGTACACATTCTCTCTCCTGTTGTTCTGTTCTTCTCAGTTGTGTCGTTCATTTGCATTTTCTTGCAAATTTCTCTGTCTTGATTTCTCAATGATTTGTCAGATGGGTCTTGTTGTTGTGAGATTTTATGAAAAGCTTTATGATTTGTTTAGGATGCTTTCTATCAGAAATTTCAAGGTCCATAATTTATATATCAACACATGCCCAGATTATTGTCTGTTTTTACTGTTTAGAAAATTTGATCAGAATTTGATTAGTTGGTGGTTTTGTATCTCATCCTTCTGATTATTTTGACATGGGTATTTCACTCTTTCCCCAATGTCCACTTGCAGAGTGATGTAGGGTTTGTTCCATCAATTTTCACTTGCAAAACATTGGATAAGATTTATATTGGAATTTAACTAGTATATTAGCTAATGGAATTATTACATCAATGCCTAATGGTAAAAGTTTTGGATTTTAAAGATCACCTATGGTATGAATTGATTGTATGCTATTCTGAACCTCTGTTAGCCTAGTAAGATATTCTATCAACAGTATCAAGTCTCTTGTAAGCCCAGTCTTTTCCACTATTGATCCTCATATGGGAATATTTCTGCTTTGCCATTGCAGGAAGAAGGCAAACTTGCAGAACAAATGGTTGAAGGAAATTATATAGTTGCACCAAAACCGTATTGAGTTCTTTGCTAGGAAGATTGCTGAAGCTCAATCAGACAAACTAAATTAAGGTATCCACCATTCTCCAATTTAGCATTTTATCAAAAATGTTTTCTTTGAGGTTCCTTTATGTAGCATCTCTGCTTATAAGAGGTTTGACTGCATATATTCGGGTTGTTTTTGTTGTCTTGTTTTCTCCAACTTTGTTCCCAGTTAAACTTCATCAGTTCTCTTTATTTCTCTATTACAACTGCTCTCCTTCTCTTAGCTCGAGCAAGTTGAGTCGTCAGTGGGTGGGCATGGGCAGTGAGATAGTGGTAAGGGGAGAAGGGAAAGTAGGAAGAGAAACTAGAAAAGTGATACCCCCTCTCAACCCTTATGTTTGAATCCAATGATTTGGAGCAAATTAGTAATTTATTGCTTTGAAAGTATTTCAGCCTCTGAAAGTTTACAAATGATCTTCCTTAGTTAAACATAGTTATTCTGCAAGGTGCACTAAAGTCTCTTGTTTGTGCTATTAACACTGTTAGTCTGTTATAGTGTTATCCTTCCAGCCTCCAGGCAGGGTTAGGTGTGATTAAAGTTTTAAATTTGAAGCTCCAGTTTGTATTACTCTTGTTGAAAAATGCATGGTTGTGCAAACTGGCAATAATTTTCAGAAGTTCAAGATGCCGGATTGATAAATTTGCCTTNTTTTTTTTTTTTTTTTGCCTCAAAGAAGCGGCGTCCAACACCTCTGTTGGAGCAAGAGTTTGAGACTACTCCAGGAGGTAAATCAAAAAGCTTCAAGTGTAAAAACTGCTCTGTGGTATTGATTCTGGATTCCGTAGATGGCACACATGAATTAAAATGTCATCTTGATGTTTGTGCTGGCCTTGTGTCTCGGGGGACACAATTTCCTGCAGAAAACAAGCAAGAGGTTTCTGAGGAGCTGATAACTTTAGCTGTCGTAAGGCATGGTCATTCATTGGCCTTCCTTCGGCAAGATGGTAGTACCCAAGATGTCAAACCAGTAAGAGCAGAGATTCCTCAGGAACAATTGTTGAAACTTTACAAGAGAGAGAAAGAAAAGCTTAAACATTCTCTTGAGAGCATTCCAAGCCGGATCTGCGTGACATGTGATATTCTGACTGATTTCTTGGGTATATGGTACCTTTGTCTAAGTGCCCACTTTGTGGATCATAACTGGAAGCTAAACAGCAAGCTTTTGAATCTTGTTCGATGTCCTTCCTCGTGTCTGGAAAAAGCATTGGAATTCGACATTACAAATTTATTAGTTTCCTGGGGCGTACAGAAAAAAATACTAACGATCACTCTAGATAATGGAAAGTTTCATGATACTTTTCAAGACAGTTTGCGTAGTTATCTAAATTGCTTTGACGGCGGTATTTGTAAAGGCAACTTTCTATTTGTTCATTGTGGTGCTCTCTTCTTAGATCTTATAGCTCAAGAGGCTTTCAAGGTAATTGGTGATCTTATATGTAGGATCAGAGAGGCGGTGAAATTTGTGGTAGGGTCTGAGGTGGCTAATAACAAGTTCAGAGGTTGAGTAAAAAATGCTAATCTGGACTGTTCCGAGGGGCTTTGGTTGGATTGTCCCACTCAATGGAATTCTCCATATCACATGCTCCAGTTGGCACTCAAGTTTCATCGTGGCTTTGGTTTTATGATGTATCGGGGTAACCTCTCAGATTGGTGTTTGATCGATGAGGAGTGGTATAGGATTGAAAGAATTTGCAAGCTCTTGAAGCCTCTTCATGACATGATGGATCTGTTTAATGGAACCGAATATCCAACAACCAATCTGTACTTCATCAATATTTGGAAGACAGGTATGTGCCTACTGGAGGGTGTGAAGGATGAATATCCTGAGATACGCGACATGGCCCAGAGAATGAAGAGTGAGTTTGACGAGTATTTGGAGTGCCATTGTGGCTTGCTTGCATTTTCTATTGTATTTGATCCTCGGTACAAACTCAGATTTGTTAAGTTCTGTTATGAAAACTTATATGAGGCAAGTGCAGAGGAGAGGTGTGCCAGCATTCGTGATCATCTTGATAAGCTCTTTCAGGAATACTTAAGGAGATCTACATCATCATCAGCCACTAAACGTTCACACACCGTACGTTAAATATTTTATATTACTAAGGCCCTGTTCATTTCATCGTTCCCATACAGCATTCGTTTATGTATTTCTCTCAATAAGTTCCCATTCAAGTCAGTTCAGTGCCATTCAGTTCAATGACTGAGTCTAAGTTTGGTACTTGTACTAACGTATATGCTTAACCTGCTTACATTTATGTATTATGATACATACAGGAGTTTGAGAAATGGGAAAGAGAAGAAAAGATGTACTCAGTCAACTCACAATTGGATATCTATTTGATGGAACCTAAGCTTGATTGCCAGGATGAGTTCGATGTTTTGTCTTGGTGGAAACAGAACCAAAACCGTTTTCCAGCGCTTTCTTTTATGGCAATTGACATATTAAGTATTCCTGTTACCACATTTTCTTCAGATTCAGCTTTTAACTTAGGGAATAGAGTTTTACACAAATGGAGATCATCGGTGATACCAGAAAACGCAGAGGCTCAGATAGCTACCAGGAATTGGTTATATATGGGTACGAGGGTAAGAAACTATAAATTTTCTAATCTTTAAATGGATCGATGATGATCAATTGTTTACTTATTAGTTAAAACTTCTGATCCTGGTTCATGACTTCAGTTGATCCCAACAAAGTTAGAGAATTGACGGGTGTTAAGATGCCGCTGATTTCTAAAACCTAAATGGAGGGTGAGGAAGCAATGTGCAAAACTTCGAACATCTAAGAAGGAGAAACAGCAGTCAGTTAACCTTTTGCCTTAAGAGTAAGATGATCGATCTCGATTTGCAACTGTCATGGTCTGTTATGTACAAGCTTCGTAACTGTAGTAACAAGAGATTTGTTTGTCAATGTTCTGTTGGAGTCTGTAAACTAACCTGTTGGTTATTTTTTCGATGATCAAACAGTGTATAGCATTGGTATGTTTTGGGAACAACAGAGATTCAGATGAAGAATCAGCTTACAGCTTAATTTTAGCGAAGTCAAGTGCTGAGATCAGGAATCGTAGACTGTATATAACAAATGTTCTTAGTTGGTTTTTGGTGAAATCATTTAAATCTTGATAAATATATCAGAAACTGTGGCTATCTAGTTTTTTTATAGGTGAGTTTATGGCTAAATTGTCATTCCACCACTCAAATTTCTCCCTTGTCAATCTGACAAGAGACTGAATTTGAAGCTCGGTCTTGTAAGGTCGATGCCAAAAGGAGTATATATCATATCCAACACCTCTCACCTGCCCATGATCCTTTTCATTTTATTTCTATCAGTCCGTCTCCTATGAGGTGGATTTTTATAATGGGCGATTCCAATACCACTTTTTTATACTAGTACAACATTTTTCTCACCTTAGTAATAGATTTTCCATCTCGGTACCAATTTTTAGTACCATTTTTTTTTCATTACTAATTTTTGAGATAGACTGATCTATCAGTCCGCCTTATATAATATTTTGCCTATTTTTGTAAAGCAACTATGCTTGCATATTAATGTAAGGAATCGGGTGACGATCGATTTAAACATATACCAAATTGATGAATATGTATCATACCGTCATACGTAAACAAAATACTCATTGTTGATGCGTGAGCATCTCCATGAAACAACATAAGGAACAAGCGAGCAACATGAAACAAGCTGTTGCCAAACATGGAAATTAGGCGTTCAATATTAGACCGCTTGTTAAATTTTGGCGTCATATCTTTTAGGATTTATTATTATTATTGTTATTTTATAATTTCCATAAAGCAATTTCAATAGATTTAGGAGATATAGAGTTTGAGTAGGATTAGGAAGTTGTTTGCTTGGGAAAGACAGCTGCTGAGCTGTTTCTTAATTAACGGTTTCCTAATTAAATTAGGAGATCTTTTTATTAACTTTTATTTTCAGATTTTTATTACATGTTTCTGGGAAACTTCGTGCACTATATAAGCACGTTTAGGGGTTATTTTTGATGTGTGTATCTTTTCTTTAAATCAGTGATTGATTCTAGTCCATATCTATTTTATTTTCGTTTAATTCATTAAAAAAAATAAAATCGTAATAACGAGTGACTATAAATTAGAACCAAACTTCATAACAGGCGCATGGGTGACCTCCAAATCCAATCTCAATCCCAGAATAATCTCCACCATATACCCTATGAACTCATAGCCTTCGAAATTTTACCAAGACTTCCCCCTAAATCCCTAATTCGATTCAAATCTGTCTCAAAACCATGGAACTCACTTATCTCCAACCCCCAATTCGCCGAATTACACCTTCAATTCCGACGCTCTTCATCTTCTTCATCTTCTCAGTACGATCAGTGTCTGCTCATAAACAACGACAAATTTCAGACTTTTAATTATTCTGCTTGCAACAACAACAACAACAATGGCGACATCAGCAGCTGTGGAAAAGACATTGTTGAAGAGGGTTTGGTTCAACTTGAATTGGGCACCGAGCTATCACAGCTCGTTGAAGCTTCATTCGCTATTGCCGAGGGTATTTTTATTGTGGGTTCAATTCATGGTTTAGTTTGTCTTGATTTTGGGTTTCAATTACGCTTGTCTGATTACATTTTTATTTGGAACCCTAGCATTCGACAATTGCGTAGAATCCCTAACCCTAGCATCCGAGGTGTGAAGAAGAAAAATCTGTGGAAAATCCTTGATCCTCCGAAATTTCGTAAGCAGGAATTCATTTGCGGATTTGGGTATGTGTCATCTATTGACGATTATAAGATTGTGTATGTGACTGAGGAGAAGGGTAATGGTAGGAAGAGATTGTATGTATTTCGATTGAGGGCTGATACTTCTACTTGGAGGAATAAGAAGATTGGTGTGTTTGATGGGTATTGTATTGATCCGTCGCAATATAGCGGGTTGTTGGTTGACGAAACTTTGTTTTGGAGGATGACCAAAGTTAGAGGGATGAACCCAAAATTGTGCATTGTTGGGTTTGATCTGGTTAATGAGAAGGTCAATGAGGTTGAAGTTCCTGAATGGATTGCTGATTTGGAATTTTTCTCGCTGTCAGATTTGGGAGGATGCTTGTGTGTCTTCTGGAACGATAACACTCGAGGGACTGTGGAGATTGCGATGTTGAAAGAATATGGAAACTGGGATTCCTGGGTGAAACTTTTGAGTTTTGGTTGTCAACATTTCTGTCCGTACAACTTCTTTGGGTTTACTGGAGCTGGCAATGGCAAATATATAGTGCATATAGATGGGGCATACGTTCGTCTTGTTGATGTTAACCAGAAACCTTCAACTTCGAAGAAAATATTGAGAATTGGGATGGGTGAAGACATGGTGACTTATGTTGAGACACTTATATCTCCTTTCAATCCAATACAGGCACAGGGGTGAAGCAGATCAGAGTGGTAGTTGCAAGTTTTTGCTGCCTTTGAGTGAGTTTTACTTGACCAGTGATCTAACTATCATTGTTAATTCTTTCAGATGAGGGTGTGACATTGTTTCCTTCAACCTGCTTATCTTTGCTAATTGATTGCAATATTCTTTGTGAATTTTGCTTTCACTAGATTTAGTTGTCTACAGATATAATATTCTGTCAGGAATAAAAGGCCCGGTACGATTTGTAATTGAGTAATGATTATGGTTTATTGTTTTATAAATTCATTGGAAATTGGTTAAGCTCTGGTCTTTGAAGTTGTTTAGTTTTGGCTTTAACTGGCTTATGAATTACTTCTAGTGTCACTTGTTTGGGTTAACAAGGGCCTGTGAATGCCTCATGCCTCTGGAGGGTCAGTTATCTCAAGTTGTGCCTGAATAATAAGAATGCAAAGTCCAAAGATGTTGCCTTTTTCTTTTTAGTTTTGTTTTCATGGATTTGGGACATATTTAAAACATATGAAGGTTACCAAGATGCATTCGCAAGTATCATAGGTCTTTAATGGATATAGAAAATTTATTTCAACTGGATGTTCCTGACAAGTACTAAAAAGGATATCCTAGTGGTGATGTTGAGTGCTTTCTTTTGTGTAGGCCCGTACGGTTTCGCATGAAGGGTAGGTTGCCTTTGAGTCCACAGGGTAAGCTAGTTTCAGTACTTGCCATCTAATCAAATGATCTCCATATCCATCTAAATTTGTTGCCATAAGCTGCTACACAGTCCAATCAGAGATCCTTGATCTGAAATATTGTAGGATTCTATTTCTAAATGTTGTTTGAGTCGTTAGGTAAATATCATACTCCACTAAATATGGTATCATGCGATCAGTGTGCTAAACTATCAGAGTGTCAATTCACTTTTCTATCGATTTAATTTTGCTATTACTTGATCTGTCAAATGCTGTGTTGTCACTCTGTGTTGCCGTTTACAGAGAACCAGCCCACTGCTGTACTTGTGAACTTGTCTTGTACGCTGTGCGCTGATTGCTGAGCCTTGACGCTGTCAGTGTTCTTGCCTTTCTTATTTTATGAACTTTGGTTGTGAAGCTTGTGGAGCCTTGTACTACCCAGAATGTAGACGGGTTGAAAAGGGACATCTTGACTGGGAAAGTCAAGGGAATTGATGGCGGGAAAGTTACCAAGCCTGTTGCCACCATAGCTTGTACCTGTATTTGGTTTACTATTGCCATTCGGTACCCAAAGTTCGAGTCTATGAAGCAAATATTTTAGACCCGGAAAGCAAGATCAGGATCAACCATGTTGTTGCTATTTGTCACTTGGATACTTTTGTTTGGAGCCCCAACCATGGAGCTTTTCTAGCTGGTCCGGGTAAAATCAAGGTTCGCCATTGAATCTTTGAAAATGGTTTGACCTAGACAACTGTTGCTTAAAGAGTTAAAGGTTTCATCTCCAACTCTAACTCCAACTTTCTCTAGCTTAAATCATTCTCCTTAAACTTTTGTCCTTCCAGGCTTCCACCCAGTAGTACTGGGTACACATTAATACATTTCTCTTAATGTATTAGTCTTATAGGAGTATGCATGTATTTTGATTATATCAATTTTAGCAATTTATTGAATCGTGTGATGTGATTACGTTATTACTGTAGTTATGTTTGTCTCTCTAAATTCTATCATGTGTGACTGCCGTAGCTATGAGCCTATGAGCTCGATCATAGCTATGGACCTCGATGGAGAAAATAATGAAATATGGTAGGACTTGGCATACTATTGTATTATGTCAAACTATACGAACAACTTTAAAAAGTTTGTCCAATTGAAGTGAGATTGCTGCAGCTTAATGATTTCTGATTTCTGAATATGTATTTACATGATCAAACAACTATTATTGCTTGTACCCCGAAGTAGCTATTTGTCTAGGCCTTGAGCCAAGACCCAAAGTAGAGGTTGGGGGAGGTGTGGGGGCGCGTAATGGGGTTGGGCCGTCAATCATACAGTACTACTACTTCATTAGGGATGTTTGGCATCAACAGCTAGCTTTAAAAGCTACTCCATTCGTCTCATGTAAACCTTAACAAACCACTTTTGTATTTGTCCCTTATAAACCTTAACAAACCAAATTTTACCCTTGAAATTCACCAATATATTATCCACTATCTTTACACTATAATAAAATATTACAATACTCTATATAACCCTCCCCCACTCTCTTACATTTCACAATAATAAATTCACCCACTCACCTTATATACAACTAAAAATTAATCACTTATATTCAAAGGCAAAATTGGCATAAACAACCTTCACAATTTCTCCTTAAACCACACCATAATTGCTTTAATAACTTTATATGGCACGGAAGGAGTATAACTTGAAGTTAGCAACTTGTTCTTTTTTTCTCTCAATTACTAAATAGTTTTTGAAGCAACACTTACAAGATCAAACTATAGCCACAACTTATTTATTATCATTTCAAAGCAATTTTTTACTCCCTCCGATCTCTAAAGAAGGTGACGCTTTATTTCCCGCAACTCATATGCTTCATTTTCCGCAACTCACATGCATATGAGTTGTGGGAAACAAAGCGTCACCTTCTTTAGAGAACGGATGGAGTAACTTTTTTTTTTTTTTTTTTCTTTCCGTTTCAACTACTACTTTTTTGAAGCTACACCTCACAAGTCACAACCGAACAAAAATAACCTCAATTCATAAATTAAACTCGAATTAAAATCTACTTAAAACTCCTTATCAAAAAAAAAAAAAAATCTACTTAAATTCTTGTATGAGGTGGCCTGAGGCCCGGTACTTGAAAAAGAAAAAGTGGTACCACCACTTTTCAGGTATCCCTTTTTCTTCTTTAAGGTATCAGACCTGATATATGAGGCCGCCTCATACAAATTTTTGTGAAACTGAAATTCAAAATGACCAGAAAAACCTACTCTGAAAAAGCGATTTTCAAAGGAAACCCTCTAAAACTTCCTCCCGAAATTTGTTTTCCCCCCAAATTTCTGGTCATAAAACCAAAATTGCGAGACAGAAATTGAGAAACAAAACAAAACAAAACAAAGCTATGAATGACCTTCAAGTTCAACAACCCCAAATCCAATCTCTCTCCTCTCAATACGACCTTCCACAAGAACTCATTGCTACCGAAATCCTCACAAGACTGCCTATAAAAACCCTAATTCGATCCAAATGCGTCTCGAGGCAATGGAAATCCATTATCTCAAGCCCTCAATTCGCCAAATTACACCTTCAATTTCATCACTCTTCACCTAATTCGCGTCAATCTCTGTTAATCAACAGGGACGATACTTGTTTCTTAACCTTCGACTACACCGAATATGACAGCGGCCAAATTATCCCAGATTGTGGGTCTAGTTTCGATGATAGTCCTAGAAGCAAAAGGGGTTTGGTTGAACTCGAACTGGGTAGCGATTTATTGGAGCAAATTGATGATTCTGATGATCGCCGTCCCATTACGATTGTGGGTTCTTGTAATGGGTTGGTTTGCTTGGGTTTTGAGCTAGGTTTTCTGTATCTTTGGAACCCTGCCACTCGAGAATCGCGTAAAATCCCTAACCCACCTTCGTTTCGTAAGAAAGAAACCATTTGGGGATTTGGGTATGTCTCATCTATTGATGATTACAAGATTGTGACTTTGTCCCAGAAATTGCATAGCTACAGGAAGAAAGCACATACATTGACTTTGAAGGGTGGGAAATGGGGAAAAGTGAATGTGCTTGATGGGTATAATGTGGATTCATTGACCTGTTCTGGTGTTGTAGTTGATGAAAGGGTGTTTTGGAGGATGTTGAATGGTGTTGGCTTGTTGTGTATTGTGGGGTTTGGTTTGGTTGAAGAGAGTTTCCAAGAGGTTGGAATTCCTGAAACGCTCGGAAACTTGCGGGATTTCTTCCTGTGTGCTATGGGAGGATGCTTATGTGTTTCCTGGAGCGATATTGAAGGCGGCGTGGAGGTAGCAATGTTGAAGCAATATGGAGATTGGGGTTCTTGGGTGAAGCTGTATAGTTTTGGGTGTGAAAGTTACTATTGCTGCAACTTTTTTGGATTAACTAGGTCTGGAAGAGTTCTCATGGATACACTTGAAGGGTCTATTCTCCTCATCGATTTAAGTCAAGAATTTCCAACTTATGTGGAAATTTTGACATTGGCTGCATCCAGAGATGTAGTGCCTCATGTCGAGAGTCTCGTGTCTCCGTTTGGCTTGGTAGAGAATAGGAGTTAGTAGGATGGACTGCTCAACATTACCAAAGTGAGTGTTTCGTAGATTAAACTGCAAAAATGTGATCTTTTGGTACTTAAATATTTGGGAACACTTACGATTTGCAATCGATACGCTAGTTTCTTACTGAGATAATGCTTCTCTTTTTGAGTCACCTTTACTTGTATTTTCTGTGAGGATGTTATTGTAACAGAATGAATTTTAGACATTAGAGCTCCTTACAATCAGTAATCACAGATAGGTGAGGTCCGAGAGGATATGTATTATCTAACTCTGGTTGATTAGATTTCTGCATGTTTTCTTTTCCTGGCTGATATAAGCAAAATGAAATACAAATCTGTATTGACAAATTCAAGATGAAGTAGCCCCGAGTTTCTGATAACATTGTTGGACAATGTGGACATGTATGTTAATCAGATGTGTGAATTTTTAGAAGGTATATCTATTAGGGCTCCACCATAGAAAAATCAAATCTGGAAGCTAGCTTGGAAACCACCGGTGAAGGATCCAAACAGAGAAAAATCATAGCTGCTATGAAATATTTACAATAATGTAGTGTAGGGTAGAACATTATAACTCAGTTGGACATGTTTCAATCCAATAACCAAACAAAGAAGTATATTAATAATGATTTTTCCCAGAAATGATTTAGCCAACAAGCTCCTCTCTCGTGTTCAGAGTGTCACCTATGCAAAAGCAATCCTTTCTTTCACCCTTTTCTGCTTGTCTTCCTCTGCTCCACCAGGCATAAAGAAGATATGAGACTGCACATAACTTACGACATTTGTGGTCCTTGTAATTGTTAGATGTTGAATATCATCAGGCAGATTCTGATCTGGATCAAGTAGAAAGATACTTTGTTGATTGAATGTACGACATATTAGCAGTTTGTCCTTCGAGATCTGTGGATCGGAACACATATCACGAGCAAAAGAATAATATTAATATCAGACTGAGTATTGGATTTCTGTCTTTTCTGTCATTGTAAGTTGGCAAAGGGCTTGAATGATTTTCTTGGTTATGATCTCTTGTTGTCTCGTAGGTCATATGAATTAGCCTTAATCTGCTTGGTTTGCTTGTAGTTGAAAAATACGTCAGTTTACTACTTCAGCTTTGGATTTAAATGGGTACTTTGTCGGACTAGAGTAAAGCAAGCCAATTACTCTTTTGTGAGTTGTTTAATTTCAAGACATACTTTTTACTTGCAGAAAGCATCACTATTTTCCATTGAGACCTCAACTTAAAACATGATAACACACTGCATAACATATTAAGTTCCAGTGCAGCTAAATATAAAACTAAGTCAATTATGAATTTGTGAGTGACCTTCAGAGCATTCCCACATCTATCTTATTGTCTTAAACCAAAAGTTCGAAATACTGTTTTCTTTTTGCTGGCAATTAACACTCATGTTTTCATAATGCCTAAATCCACATTACAAGAGTTAGATTGGCATTTTGACGGCTCTTGATCTAAGCAAATGTCGTATCAGATCCGGAAGTAGTACTTGTCATTATTATAAACTCACGTTTTTCTTCCGAGTCTTAGTTGTCGTACTTGGTTTCCGTATCTTAATTCCGTATGACAATCTTTCGAAAATCATTTGCGTGGTTGTTACGCAGTGCGAATTCGCACCTGAAATGTAATCAAGATCATTTCTTACTAGATTGGGAAGAATTAGAAAGAGATAAAAAGGAAACAGAAAAGAGAAAAGTCTGGCAGCAACGGTAGGGACAGAGGCCAATGAAAGGAAGAAAAGGTAAGTTTTTCGGCTCCAAGCTGTATTGGCTCTTGTACATTGGATTAGTATTGAATTCAGTATAATGGATGGAGTTTCCCTTGGATGATTTACCTTGATTTCAATCAATATCATTTTCGGCCTTTTTTTTATGAGGAAATGTAAATCCTTAGTTCATTGTATGTAGTATATATCTTGCTATCGATTATGATGCTAAGGAGACCCGGTCATATGATATGATCACCCCTTGCGGCTGTGTTAGACATCCTATAAATACGCCTTCCTTAAAGCAGTTTAGTCATCCCGAAATCACCTACAGCCCCAGTCAATTTTCTTAGTGCATGTTGTCAACATATACATGTGCTAAATGGAAGAAAGTGAAGACATTATTAAGTTTTCAAATAGAAAGAAACTCAAAATGTGTTGTCAGTTCAGAACAGCCGTAAAAATCTACGGTTATTTTTATCGAATTAGCGATCTACCAGACTATTCATTCTCTTACCATCAAAGGGAGTGGTATGTTATCTACCTTCTTTGTTTGGAACAGATTGCTATAATATGCTTACTTGCGCTTGTCTTCCTATATTTTTGTGTGCTAAATTGCTGCAGTATTTGTTTCTAGTGGTTTACGAAATAATTTTGCTGCCTGATCAACCTTTTTCTTTTTTTGGCAACCTGATCACCCTTTTATTCATACCATGTTTCAATAAATACATTGAAGTCTTTATAAATGAAAACCAATATGATTTTATCTTATTATTGGCAAATTCTAATAAATTTTTAACTTGTTGCAGAATAGAGTTGAAGCTCATAAAGGGAAAGTGTGAAGGACATTGGATCAGGGAGTTTACAAGCACGACTCGTGGAACAGGTGAAGCGAATGTGACAGATTCAAACAGATTGCTTTACCACCTCTGATGTAAACGGCCTTGGTATGAGTTTGCAGCGTCCTCTGCTTCCTCAGAGCTAGGTCGATCAGTCCCGTCCCTGCGGCTGGCGCCTCTACCTCCCACTATGACTTCATTCATTTTTTGGTTACTATTTAGTTTAGTTTGGTTCAGTCAGTTCAGCTCTAATTTTTGTTTCACATGTAAACTATTCATCCAATTCGGTTCAATTCAAATTAGCAAGTGATACAGCCTGTCCAATAAGAGCTTCCATTTGACATAGCAACTTCTTTTAGATTGTCTTCAAAGTTATAACTCGATATAACCTTTCTACACGGGAAAGCTTTTGTAATTTTAGAATCGTCAACTATGCAAATCTTACATGAATTAATAGTATTAAGATTCTTTTTGCCAACTTTTCAATTTATATGTGATGATGAATCACTTTTTTGCTTTTGCATTGAAGATATATAGTTAATGACTAATGAGACATACAAACATAGAAAGATGACGATCTACCTTAGGAGATATCTTTAATGTGCACAAGTATGGATACATGGCAAGTTTCTAAACAACGTAAATGCCCATGTTGACGATTTCCCCTTATATTTTCGTGATTTTCTCTATTAAAAAAAAGAAAATTTTATCGAAAGGTTTGTATATGTAAACCCCCTCTATTCAACATCAATGTGCATATAGCCCATAGATTACTCA
The DNA here is from genome assembly GCA_030267885.1 of Mesembryanthemum crystallinum. Classification (NCBI taxonomy): domain Eukaryota; kingdom Viridiplantae; phylum Streptophyta; class Magnoliopsida; order Caryophyllales; family Aizoaceae; genus Mesembryanthemum; species Mesembryanthemum crystallinum. The sequence goes on along the minus strand of BSSO01002263.1, from coordinate 4,124 downwards.
AGTACCAGGTGAATTTTTCAACAGTGATGTGAGGACACATTTAAAGTGATCCCCGAGGTCCCCTTGGAGGTCTTCCCCAACGGCAAATATCATATTCAACCATGATTTTAGCAGATAATTAGTTTTAAAAGGTTACCAAATTGGGGACCAATAACATAACAACTAACCTTAGAATAGGAGCTCAGATAGGCGCTGGCATGTATGGTCGCTCAGATAGGTGCATTCTTGACTTAATAGTGGTCATATTAGACTCTATGAAGCTAAATTTGGACAATTTTATTAGATTATTGAATCAATTAAACCAAAATCTAAGGACATTTTGTACATTAATATTTTTTGTGGTATGTTGTGCAGTTGTGCTTAGTAGGTTATCCTTCTAGATCTGTGTATTAAACATGTATGGATTATGAGCAAAAGCTTAATATAGCTTAATATTCATATCAGACTGAGGATTGGATTTCTGTATTTTTCGAACATTGTAGAAGTTTTGAATGATTTTTGTGGTTCTGATTTCTTGTTGTCCTTTAGGTCACATGGAATAGCTTGAATCTGCCTGGTTTGCTTGTAGTTGTAAAATAAACATTATAAGTTACCTATTAGCTTCATGCTTTGGATATAAATGAGTATTTTGTCGAACTAGAGTAAAGCCAGTTACTCTTCTGTGAGTTGTGTAGTTTCGACATGAACTCTTTAGTCTTTTACTTATAGAAAGCATCACTGTTTTCTATTGAAACCATTAGCATTCCCATGTGTATCTTATCGTCTTCAATTAAAAGTTTGAAATACTATGTTTTCATCATAATGCCTAGAATCTATCTTACGTAGTGTTAGAGTGGCATTTTGCCATTGACCTAACCAAATGTCGTATCAGATCCGGAAGTGCTTGCCACTATTATAAACTCATGTAATTCCTTCTATGTCTTGGTTGTCATATTTGGTTTGCGTATCTTACTTCCGTATGACAATCTTTCGAAAATCATTTGCGCGCTGCTGATGAGTTGAGAACTAACAAATGCACTTCCGAAGTATATACTTTATACATTGTACGTGACAACAAACTTGTTAGGTAGTGCGAATTCACACCTGAAATGTAATCAAGATCATTTCTTACTAGATTGGGAAGAATCAGCAAAAAAAGTCTGGTACCAACAGTAGGGACCAAGGACCAAGGCCAAGGAAAGGAAGAAAATGTAAGTTGTTGGCCTATTTGTTTGGCTTTTGTACATTAGATTAGTATGAATTATTCAGTATAGTGGATGGTGTTTGCAATGATTTCGATGTTAATTTTCTGCCTTCTCTATATGAGGAAATGTAAATCATTAGTTCAATGGATGTACTAGTATATATCTTGCTATCCATTATGACACACAAGGGCCCTGTCATATGATATGATCACCCCTTCTTACTCACTACCAAATGAGGGTGTGTAAGACATCCTATAAATACGCCTTCCTCAAAGCAGTTTAGTCATCCCAAAATCACCTACAGCCTCATACCAATTTTCTTAGTGCATGTTGTCAATAAACATATACATGTGCTAAATGGAAGAAAGTGAAGACATCATTAAGTTTTCAAATAGAAAGAAACTCAAAATGTGTTGTCAGTCCAAAACAGCCGTAAACATCTACGGTTATATTTATCGAATTAGCGATCTACCAGGCTATTCATTCTCTTACCCTCGAAGGAAGTGGTATGTTATCGACCTTCTTTGTTTGGAACATTTGTCTATAGACTCTATAATATGCTTACTTGCGTTGCTGCTGCTGCAACCTTATCACCATTTCTCCGTATCATGTTTTGAAGTCTTTATAATTGAAAGGAAACCAACATGATTGTATCTGATTATTGACAAAATTCTGTTAACTTTAAATTGGTGCAGAATAGAGTTGAAGCTCATAGAGGCGGGCCAATGTGCTGAAGGCCTTTGTATCAAGGGTTTTACGACCACAACTCGTAAAACAGGTGAAGCGAAAGTGTCAGATTCAAACCATTCGATTTACCTCCTCTGATATAGACGGTCTTGCTATGCGTTCTCAGCATTGTCCTCAATCTGAAACCTAGGTCGATCAGTTCCTACGGCTGCCGCCTCTACCTTCAACTATGAATTTGTTCATTTCTTTTTTAATATTATATTTAGTTCAGTTCAGTTCAGTTTAATTCTAGTTTTTCTTTTATATGTAAATGTTCATCCAATACGGTTGAATTCAAAATCATTGTCAAAGTCTATCCAACACTCTTGATGATCACTGATTTGAAAGGGGTCATTATAAAGAGCTTCCAATTGACACAATAACTTGTTTTTAGATCGTCTTCGAAGTTATCACTCGATTTAACCTTTCTACATGGGAAGGCTTTTGTAATTTTGGAATCGCCAACTATGCAAATCTTACATGAAATAATAGTATATTAATAATATTATTCAATTAATGTGTGAATTGTGATGATGAATTACTTTTTTTTTGTTTTGCATTGAAGATATAGTTAATGATTGGAAAACATACAAACATAGAAAAATGGCGATCTATCTTATTGATGAAACTATGATTAACGTAAATGCCCGTGCTGACGATTTCCAGTTATATTTTCATGATTTTTTTTTAATTTAATTTAATTTAATTAATTTTTTTTTATAAGAAAGAAGGTTCTTTCGTATACAAGCATTGAAAGAACTCATGCTACACAATACACGTAGAAAGTTTTTCCTTAGATTATTGTTTATTTCGCTTCTATAGAAGCTTTTATGAACGCAGAAATATGAAAGATCCCCTTAGCATACAATATGACACTACGTGTGACCAGACGTTGAAATGTCTGGATGCCTAGTATCCCCGGCGCGCTGACGTCCAGACGTTGGTATGTCCGACAGTGTCATAGAGGTTAAAGTGATCATCACCATTCCCATCACCGAGCTGGCCACTCGGCACCCATGACATCCCATCCCGGCCAAGGTATCGGAGGCCCAAAAACCAAAGTATCAAACTTTTCCATCATATTGCAGCAGCAACTCCATAGGGACGTGGGAGGAGCCCATGGCCTGAACTCGAGTCTCTAAGAGCCCTCGGAGGGTCTGTAATGGTCACACAAAATGACTCCCTGATCGACAAAACATGAGTGCAACGGTAGTTTGGCATCTCATAATGCCGTACCAAACCACCAGGGGTTTCTTGCGTCCCCATGAGTGGCCACGCAAGCCGGTGGGGCGAAACCAAACCGACGCTCAAAAGGGTCCAAAAGCGTGAGTTATATGTGGGCAAAATAGGGTACCAGAGCCACAAAAATTAATGTGTCATATATTTCCACGATATTGCACGGGCAACATTATAGGGACGTGGGAGGAGGGCATGGCTAGAAAATGGGTCCTTAAGAGTCTTCAAAAGCCCCGTAAAGGCCATAATGGCCACCCGAAACGATATCTTGAATGGTGAAAATGTGGGTGTAAGGTGAGTTACATATCTCTCAAAATGCAACACCGAGCCATCAAAAGGTCTCTTGGGTCCCCTTGAATGATCATGCAAATCGGTGCAGCAAAATTGAACTAGTGCCCGAAGAGCCCAAAAGTGTGGGCAGTAGGCAAAACGGAGTTTTAGAGCCCCAAAATTGAAGTGTCATATTTTTCCGCAATATTGCACAGGCAACTCCATAGGGACATAGGAAGAGCACATGGCCAAAATTCGAGTCTCTAACAGCACTTGGAGGGCCCGTAACGGTCGCCGAATTGAGGCTCTGGTCGCAAAAACATGAGTGCAAGGGTAGTTATGCCCCTTGGAATGATGTACCGAGCCACCAGGGACCTCTTGGGTCCCTTTGAGTGGCTACGCAAGTCGGTGGGGTGAAACCGAACTGGTGCTCGGGAGGGTCAAAAGCATGTGCGAAGTGAGCAATAGTGACTAGGGCTGTCAAATAGGTCGTGTCGGTTCGTGTTCGTGTTCGTGTCAAAGTTAAACGTGCCGATAATCTCTCGACCCAAACCTAACCCGTTTATTAAACGGGTTGGAAACCCTTAACCTTGACCTGACCTGTTTAATAAACGTGTTACCTGCTAATGACCTATTAACCCGTTTATCCTATTTTATTTTTCGAACTAGTTAGAAATTAAGAAAAACATATAACTTTACCTAAAAATT
>BSSO01002262.1:0-19896 GCA_030267885.1 Mesembryanthemum crystallinum | reverse complement strand
TTCAAACTAGCAATGTACTCAAGCCATTCATCATCAATAAGCACAAACCATTCCCATCAAATCTCCCCCTCTAACTTTGTCATTACAAACCCACTACTTCCGCACAAAAACTAACAGAATCATGGGGGCCAACTTGTGGACATTGCTTCTACACGAATTCGAGCGAGGTGGACGGTAGAGCTGGTTGAAACCACTGCTGCCAGGTTTGTTTACAGTTAGCACAGAGGCTACAGCTCCGCGAAATTCAGCTTGAAAGTGATGCCCTTTCTCTGATCATAACACTCCAGAAGTATCACCATGGCTTTGATCCTATTTCTTTAGTCATTGAAGACATTTATGTTATAAGTCAGTCTTTTATCTCTTGTTGTTTTAGTTATGTGAAACGGGTGGGAAATGTCGTTGCGTACTTTGTGGCGAGACTATGTGATTCAGTTGGGGGAACAATTTCCCCCGAGGTGTTTTAGCCTTGACGGGACTTGATTTCCCTTTTGTACAATACCAATCCTCCTACCCTGTTCACTAAAACAAAAAAAGTTTTTAAAAAAAAAGATAAACTTGTATTCTCGTCTCTATCAATGCATTTATGCATATATCATATAGGAAATCGAAAAGTATGACTGATTTTGTTTGTTTCAACTCAAACGAGCTAAAATGAATTCAATGGAACATAATGAAGCTAATGATATATAGAAAAAGTAAGTTGCAGAATTGAATTGATTTAAACTAAGCTGACTGAATGGTATAACGAAATAAATAAAGCCTTACTGTATAGTATATGGGACCTATTCACAAGAAATTTCCTTCTTTCATAGCAATATATTTTTATTCATAGAATGCTTTACAGAATGAAGGCTAGATTACACCTACTTTTATCTAAAAAATACTTTACCTAAAAAATTACATGTAAATATACAAGAATTTATCTAGAGTAAAGAATAAGTATTAGAATTGTATACATACAGATTGCTGAGTTGTCAATCATGATCTTCCACTTTGTACATTTCGACTCAAGTACATGGGGTGTGACCACAGTTATCCTTTTCAGCCAGCTTGTACTGATGTCAAAGCCACACATCCCCAAAGCCGAATCCACCACATAAGAGATTCATCAGCTTCCAAATACGAATCACTATCGGGACAAAGTTCGCATATAGTTGTTCTTCGCACTTACATATCTTGCTTACTCCTGAAAACGATAGCACATCATCGAAGAAAAGGCTCAGAATTAATGCTGCCTAAGCGAGATCTTTACAGGAAATTACAAAATCACAGCAAAGCAAGCAAATAAGACAGTTATATACCTTCGTTGCACTTGATGAACTTGTTGCTTCAGAAGATGTCTCTGATATTCTTGCTTCTGATTTCTCATTTGAATAACTAGCAAATACAAAAGCGGAGAAGGTAAAGGTAAGAGCGAAGCAGACTTTATATATAATAGACGAGGACTGCAAATTTGATAGATTGGTAAATTAGTTCATGTTTTTGAAATGGAGATTTTCCTCCGTGCTCTACTTCTAAGGTGATTCCTGAATTTGCTCGCTATCTAATTCATCACCAAAGGATTGTCTCACAAACCAATTTCTTAAGCATCCTAAGACTAAGTTGCAATGGTGAACTATAGGAGAAACAAGCAATCAGATCAATGCTTTTCAATTTTAACACTGCAAATTATGCAGGAGAATTACATGCACACTTCCTGCAAATGACAAAGCAAAATTAACCTCAAATCATTCACATTTTTATCTGAGAATTTCCATACTTTACACTGTTCGACATTTTAGATTGGATATTCTTTGCTCAGTACTATTGAGAGGTTGCACATTAAATATTATCATATTTTTAATCATTTAAGTTGTAGTTGCTGTTACATGGAGAAAGAATTTATGAATCATCACGCTAATGCTATGTTGATTTTTAGTTGACAGAAGAGGCAACACAACAGGATAGGCAAAACTAGATTTACCAAAACTGTAAACTTTTGCTAGAGCAACAAAGAGAAAAGATTTGAGCTTNTCATTTTCCTATGAGAGAGAGGCTTCCAAGCTATTCAAAAATTTTTGAACAAGAGAAAAGATTTACTGCATGATTTCAGCTTGAGACACAGGACATGACGAAAAGTTACAGAATGATAATGTAAAACTTACGTTGAAAGTATTGTCACCCAGATGAGCTCCACACAATCAACCCAAAGAAGTCTTTGTTCCACAGGAATGAGACCATATGTCACAAGGTGTGCAAAAGGCCAAAGCTTCCATCCCGCCTGCAAAATAAGCCCAATATGTATACTATTAGAAGACAGAAGTATACAGCCTAACCAGGCAAGGAAAGCTACACTTTTCTTAAGTTAAAACTTAAAACTATACCACCAATGCCTAACTTATCTCCAAATAAGTTTAGAACGACAGGCAAAGCCTTTTAATTGTTGAGTTCTTCAACCCCCACACACACACCCCACAAAAAAAAAAAAAAAAAAAAAAAAAAAAAAAAAAAAACAGTTGATGGAAAGTGAAGCAGAAGCAAAGTCTAAAGACCTATAACTACTCAAGTATGCGTTTGAAATCCCTGAAGTATGGCCACATAACTTTGAGTACTGATGCTGTCAAGTGGAAACTCAATATCAATGCAGGGAGAGTGGGCAATTAGGGGATTGGTTGAGTGATGAGGTTCAGGAGAGGAAGGGTGATATTGTTGCAAGGATGTGGCCCAGGCAATCAAGGTATCTTTGATCAGGAAATTGAAGTGAGAGCCTTCTTACTTGGGCTCATTGGGAAGCAGGGTACCGAAGCATCATTGTGGAGTGTGTCAATCAAAATACAAGGTTGAGAAAGAAGACACTTCTGTGGACACCCCATTGGTCATATCATTGTAGAAATTCTTTTGCGGGCCTTAAAATTTGATTTTTATTAATGGTTAGTTCTTCATAGGAAAAAGTATAGTTTCTCATGGCTAGCTTGAACCATTTGAATTGGATTTGATTTGGAAGACATGCTGGTCGAATTGTGAACTTGGCCAGTAATTATCTTTGTAGGTTTCTAGCTGTGCAATAATACTTCTCCCTACGGCTTTTGCAGTTAAAAATAATAATTTTATTAAACTTACTTTTCACTTAGCAGTATAGCATAACTATTTTTAGGGAAGGAAAATACAAAGTGGTACCAGCACGACAGCACCCAAAGGGTATTCAACTAATTCAAAGTATAGACTATATAAAGAATGAGCTTCATAAGCCCTCTTGAAAGTTAAAAGAAGAATTTATATCACTACGGCGACGTTGGCACTCAGAGATCTTCCATGGGGCTACATTTTTGTTCATTTAACAAGAGATGCAAAAACCATAGTGTTCTTTTGGATGCAGGGACAGCAAGGCAGGATAATTTGTGGTATGGGTAATGAATGCAAGGAATCAAGCCACAGTAAGTCAAGTAAGGAGTTGTACATGTTTCTTTGAGATTAGAACTTTAAATTTGTAAGGTTTACATGATGTCATAACACTTATCAAAAGTCACATCATTTCCCCTGCCTCCAAAAAGAAAAAAAAAAAAAAAAAAGGGAAAGCTGAAGAAAAATTACTTACAGTGAGCATAGGCACGAATGTCGCTTTCAATTCCTTGTAAATGCTAACAGGTGATTCCAATCGCAGGAGGCCCAAAACTATAAAATAGATACTGTTCCAAATTGCTGACCATACAGTTTGGTCAAAGGCAACCTTCACAGGAACTACCCACCAGTCTTGGAAAGGGAATAAAGCCTGAGAGTGTGATCCTTTTGTTAAAAACCAGCAACATGAAATGGTAATAAAGAAGATAACGACACTAATAAATACTACATTAAAACATTAATCAGAAGGTTTTACAATGATCACCTCACAAAATTCATAGTAGAAATGGGAAAGAGAACCATGTAAACAGAATCCAGTAAGTCCCGATCTGAACATGCGAGTACGATCAAAATCAAATAGAGGCTTCCCTTCAACGCACTGCAAACTTAAAATAAGCAACATATTAGTAATTATTGAAGTCGTCAAAGTAAGAGCCAACATGGAGAGCAACTGTTGAAGAACTAACCTGTGCTATCCAATCTCCTACAGAGTACACCACTCCACTAATCACCATTTTCGCAAAGACAGGATTGGTTTTAAGAATTTCCTCGTAAGCAATCCAGTTGTGTTGAGGAGCATATCTTAAAATTTCAAAGAGCGTCCATCCCTGAAAGAAACACATAAACACGGAAGAGTGAATCACAAGCTCTCCCAAAAATAGTCAAATATCTATCTTCAACATAGTAAATACATTTAGGGAAGATAGTCATCTGCAAACAGAACCAGTACTCACTCTGAAAGCCAACAAATACACAGCCATTATGCCAATCTTGATTATTGAAATATCATTAGTTCTACATATATTTATTCAGTTAAAAACCATTATGGTTCTAAAGAGCCCTCTAGTACTAGCTGGAAAACACGGATAGCAAGCTTAAAACACAAAGCAAGCTTTGTCAACTGCCACCAAGGTATCGGCCCCCAATATATGATTCATGTTAAGCTCAAACCTGTAATAATTCTAATTGTAATTTGTAACTAGCTCTCATTTCGAGAGAGCTTCTTTAAACCAATAGGGACTAAGCAAGTTTCATTCCACTCAATTTGCAACCCGAAATCCAATTAGCCACTTCCCATCTATCTTTCTCAGCTCAGTAAGACTTTTCAACTTCAGCATGTAAAAGCACATAGCCTATAACTATCCTATAACAACCCGAATCGTAACCAGCTCTCGGCTCTCCATTGCAATACCCCATTTTAAAACGAAAAGGGCTAAGCAACTTCAACCACTCAATTCGCAATACGAAATCCAGGTAGCCACTCTCCATCTCACTTTTTTTTTCAGCATGTAGAAGCATAGAGCTTATGCTATTCTAGGAAAATCCAAGCAATATGAATTCCACCCAACCAAATCTTGGTAAGCTCAAAACAACCTATTACATTTACATACCCATTAAACACAACTTTAATTCTAAAATTTCCTTAAAATTCACAAGAACCCAACTAAAGAAATGAATATAACTAGCGAGCAGCTGCAAAATTAACATCATTAATCAATTAAAACAATCCGAAACTATAAACGAAAGTCAAACGAAAGACGAAAACTCACATGCCAATAATCATGATCAATGGTGAGCAGCTTCGTGACAGCAAAACTGCCAGCAGCAAGAACAATCGTGGCATTAATCGCCCTATCAATCATTTTATCCACATCCTTATCATTCCCCTGCCCACCATCACCACCACCGCCGCCGGAACTGACTGCGCCACCACCAGCGACGCCTTCCAACGACAACCTTCCATCAAACCCACCAACAACAGGGCCGCCCATCAACTCCGCTTCACCTCCACCGCCCTCCACAGCCAAGGCGCTGGCCGGCGGGTCATGGGTGGCGATGGAGGCGGAGATGGGGCGGCGCCGCCTGGTGGGGAGGGCTGGCAAGTGGAGTGGGTGGAGGGGTTTGTGGGGAATTGTGGGTTTGGGGAGAGGAGAGAGAGAGTTGGGGGACATGGTGTGGAGGGAAGCCATTGATGATGGATGGGAAGAAATGAAGCGAGTGATGATGAATCAATCGACGTCTTTTCTCCGAGGGAAGAAATTTGAGGAGAGAGAATGGGTGGAGGTTTTATACGATGAGAGTTTGGCATTAAAATTGGTTAGAATAATTTTATGATTTTATATCAAAGATTCTAGATGACGTGGGCATTTACACAAGACTAGAAATTCTACATTTTTGTGTGGTCATCAATTTTAGACATGACAAATTCACAAATTGTTCAATTGGGTCCAGTTTGAAGTTGGTCAATCTGAGAATTGTGATTGGGTGAATGAATCAATTTTGAGAGCCTGGTATGAATTTGGTCAATATAATTACAATTGTAAATTCAGCTCTTTATTAATCAAGTACTCCACACTCGGGCTCATTTAATAAACGAAAATCAAATTGCACTTACATATCAGCTTGTTTATAGCGCTAAATATAATTGACCAAGTAAGAGTCACTACTCAGTGGTAAGTGCCCCACTCTCACAACTCAATGGTCAGGGGTTCAATATTCTTTGCAGGGAGGTCTCCTCCTCTGTTTGAGCTCGTCAGCCCATCTTTGATGGGTTGGCTTGCCCGGCGCATGTGATTTGCGGGCTATTGCATGTGTCCTTGTAGCAAAATAAAAAAAAGTAAGAGTCACTACTCTAATGCAAAAAAGTCACCCCTTCAAAAGTGTAAGAGTTACCCCACAACTCAACCCTCTAAAATGTGAGAGGCATCCCACAACTCACTCCTCTAGATTACAAGAGTCACCCATATTAGTTGATTCATATAATGGATCAAGTTCAAATTAGACCTACTACATTCGATTATTTAATTCGATGTTGTCCCGATCACTTTTAATACATAAGGAAATTATTGAATTGATATCATTAAAGTAAAATTGGATCAAATTAACATTGAACCAGATCAATAACAAATGATCAAGTTTTTTTCAAGTTCGGATTCGGATAACGTACTATATATGTACTAATTTTGGTTCAAATGATAATTGGGATCAAAATCAAATTAAAAGTGTATTTATCTTCTAAGAAAATGAGAGACCTCGAGATCAAACTCGAAGCATCTATTAAATTGACAGGTCCATCATATATAATGAAATGCCCAATCAAATTAAATTCCAGTGGTAGTTTGTTCACCATCCTCTCTTTCGCTTGTTCATTGGTCCAAATGTTTTGTGGACGTGGTTAAAGAAGCAAGGTCATGCATGAAAACTACGTCATGCTAAAATCTAAAAAGCTTGTGAACAGATGCTAAGCAAAAATCTTACAAAAATTCTAGAATCTCACTCATTAATCTATTTATATGAACTAACCAATTTTGCAAGCCATACATTTTCTTGATTCAGTTTTGTTTTGATTCCCTTGCTTACTTGGAAATTACAAGGCATTTGCTTGTTTTTATTATAAAACAGATAGGGTTGAAAATCAATTGTAAGGTTGATAATCACACATCTTTGGTGATTTTGAAGACTTTGATCGGTTGAGATGACTCAATGAGGGTCACTTTCACTTTGATTACCAATTTGAACGCTTTTTAGAGTTGTTACGGCCAAAAACTTCTCTACCACACGTAAATGATTCTACATGTAATATGTACCTAATTCTACATGCGATTTGTACCTATTTTTGATTTCCCCTCTTAAGCAACCGACCTAATATTTAAATTCCACTTTATGTTAGCTTTGTATAATTTGCAAATTACTATACGTGGATATTCATAAAAAGATACCCTTTGAGTATTACTCCTAATATACATAGAGACATGGTTAATAAGTGGTTATTGCATACTCTATATAGACTTATTTATTGTGCGATCTTGCTTCTAATAATTGTGACTAACAAGTGGTTGGTAAGTAGTTCTACAGTCTCATCTAGAGTTCAACTTGTGATTCAAAGCCAAAAGAATTACAATAGACCACAAATTTATCAACAGAAAAAGTATAAAGAAGAGCTATACTGAAAGACAGATGACAAGCAGAACATGACGCTCTATTGCTTTCAAATCATCAGACCGAGCTTGTGTATAATCATAGTACAATGAATAAAAGTTGAAAGTGTAAGAGATCTCTTTCGAGACGATTGAATTGAGAAGGATATACTACCCTCATCTTGGACGACGGGAAGATGGAGAAGCAAGCCGCGAAGAAATGCCATCTATACATAGAAGACAAGGATGCAGGACCAAATTCTAACAATATAGCATCTGCTCAGCTTTCCTTGGGCAATATGAGGTGATCTGCACCTTCCACTAGCTTTGCGGATTTAATGATATCTCCAGATTTTATTTGAGAAAGAATATCTCTCCCGACTGTCGTGTAACTGCACAAAGCAACCATGATCTAAGAGACAAAGACAAAACAGAGTATTTTGAAGAGGAAAAAAATCTCAATATAGAGGTCAGAAGTATCATACCCGAACACAGAAAATTGACCTTCATCAAATGACAGCCCTCCTAAGCCAGACTGTGGAAGCAAAACGGTTGTCATATTTCCATACACCAAAAAACAATTATCAGTTAATATAACGACCAAGGGTCGAGTCCCTATGAGAGCATTTATGGTGAGAGCACATCTAGGCGGTTGATTTTAAGATCCAACCGTCCAGACCGAGCAAATTTTGTTTTACCTATTTTGGTGTATTCCCAAATTCGGTATCATTTGAATTATTATTTGTTAGGTGTGGACCACAATTTCAGTCATTAGATTTGAACTAATCAAGGGTCAAAGAAAAAGTTGCGGTAGGGTGTGCCAGACCAGGCGACACAAGGCCTGTGACCAGCCCAGTCGGGCGGGTTCATATCTACAGTAGGAATCGACATAGGTCGCCCGACCAGGCGCAGGTCATGCACTGAGATGCTCACCGGGTGTCTCTCATATATTCCTATGTAATTTAAATTACCTTCTAAAAGGTTGTTTACCAAGATTGGAAGCCTATGTGATAAAAAGTTGCTTGGGAAAGGGTTTTAGCTAGTTTTCTAATCCTAGTTGGGTTTGGGTTAGGAAGGAAGCTCCTTTGAAAATATAGACCTCGGATCTTCATTGTAATTGTCCCATCATCTTGTTTAAGAGGGTTTATTGTTGTGTGAGTTGAGATATCTAAAAATCCCGAGTCAAACTCCTCACATTATTTCTTTACCATCTGGACTCGGATCTCGAAACCAACGGGCCAAATATGCTCTCATGCACCACCATGTCCATCCATAATCAATGCTCTCATATGATCCCACATGACAAGAATGGTAATATCTACTTCAAGAAATATTTATGTGATCTTCATATGCAACAATAAAGAAATAAATGCAAATCTTACTAGTGTCCATCGTTGGGTTAGGTAATATGACTACAAATTTTGAAAGGAAAAGCTCAGCAAGAGACCAGAATGTACTTACATTCCTCTTGTCGTATAGATAAAAGAAAAACTGATTTGGTGATGAGTACTCCCCGGAATCTTCACTATGTGCCATAACAACCGCTCCATAAACAGATAATGGCAACACTGGTAGTTCACCATCCTTCAATGTGGAGAGAGCGGGAGGTCATGCATTGCAAAAAAAAAATAGGCCTTGCACATAACAATTTTTCAGTAGAGAATGAAATCGTGCAAGCGTACCTGCACACTCAATGTTGTCTTGTAGAGTGGTTCAAATTGTCCAGATGGCATTATTTCCAGGGGAACACTATAGCCACTACTTCCATTGAGTTTAGTGTCAGACAAAACAGCTTGGGTGGTGCAATTCAGCTTCGTACCATCATATGCGCCGTCAATTACCTGAGCATTTTGCGTAAGTATAATCTAACATAAGCAAAAGTTCTACTTGAACTTAAGAAAAAGAACAAAAAAATACTAGTTACACTGAACAGCAGATTGATGTTAAAACATCACAAAACTTGCCAAAAAGATAAATAAATCACGCACAAGGTAAGAGAGGCAAACACTAGTTACTGGATTAGCAAAACAAAAAGTTTGTACACAACAGGAGATGTTGTATGGATGCGATTTTGTTTGGATAAAACAAGGAGAATGTGGAGCTCTCTTAAACCTCCACTGCTCATCATAGTGTATTTGTATGTTATTGGGCTTTGTCCTCAACTTACTTTTTTGGACAAAGAGGACAAGTTATCCTCTACAAGGAAACTAATCACAAGTTGGCCTTGTTACACTAGACCTTTCTCCTGTTATTCTCGCCCCCTCTTTCTTCCAAAACCCTAGAATAATATAATTCATGTTTGTATTGTAGATGTGTTATGTTTTAGAAGCTTTTTCGTTGTAGATGCCATCTGGATTTTCTATTAATGAAAACCTCTCACCCCTTTCAAATGAAAAACAACCGCTAGATGTCGAAAATAGTACCTCAACTTATTTCTTTCCTCCATTCATCACCACAATATAGGGATAAGAAGAGGGAAAAAAACATTGGTCCTGAGAAATGAGGTTCAATGACAACCAAATACACCACGAAGTCACCAAAAAAGCATATCTCCAAGAATCCGATCATCACCTCTCTTAAAGGCCATATGGTTCACGCGTCCAAGGGTCCAAAAAGATGGCCAGGCAACTTCCCTTTTCCCTTCAAACATTATGCTGCCAAGATAAGAACCACCTGACAATGTAATTTCGTACACATAGCACACACGTAAAAACAAATTCTTGGCCTCTGAAGCTGTAACCTAATGTTGGTTTAGCTCATCCAAAGTAGTCAATACAGAAGTCTTCCCTTATGATGGACTAGATTAATGTTTCTTCATTCCCAACCCTGAGCTGACCATGGGAAAAAAAACGAGGATACTTGAAAGATTAACTTCCAGAAAGAAAGAAGCATAAAGGCAACTCCATCCATTTCTCTCTACATAAAAGGAGTTGTGTGTGCTTCAAAGAAAACTGCTACAGCCAATTACCCTTACACTCTTTTACTCCATACCATCAGCTCAATCACAAAGGTCAACCTGAGAGAACTTTAGGAATTATGTTCCCCATATTCACACCCCTTTCCACTTCGGACCTGCAGCCAGTCGAACTTACCCAATGATCGCAATTCTCCTCCCGAACTGCTAACCAGGTGAAGTCTCTAGTAGTCTTATCTCACTTTACCACCAGACCACTAGATTACTTCTGCACTGGCCGGACTGCAGAATAAAGGTATGTAGGTGCATGGACATCCATCAGTGTGCAAACATGTGTACTAATTGCACCGCAAACACAGTAAGTAAGAAGCAAACTTCAAAGGGAAGCAGCTCCCGTTCAGCATGGTACATGTCCTAAGTCTAGGCAGTACATTTTGTGGTTGCAGTTAAAATAGGCCGAAAACAAACCAAAGACCATAAAATAAAGGGATTTCGGAGACCTGTACGAGAGTGCTCAACAGCCACTTTAAGTTCCATTCCAAAATCAAAAAAAGGGATGAATATAAGGAAAAAATTGGCACAAAAATCAAAAAGTTAGGTAAGGCAATTTTGGGCACTTCAAAGCCAGACCCAAGTGACAGTTGAAGATGGAGATGACTGGTGAGATGAAGACCCAAAGGTTATAGAGAGCAGAAGACTAAATTCAAGTGCAAAACATATTTGAATTTTAACAAGAAAATCTTCCCTCTAACTACCTTACCAGTTTATCAGAATTCCTTCCAGAGGTTATAAAGAACATAAGATTAAATTCAAGTGCATAACATATTTGAATTTTAACAAGAAAATCTTCCCTCTAACTACCTTACTAGTTTATCAGAATTCCCTCCAGAGGTTATAAAGAACAGAAGATTAAATTCAAGTGCATAACATATTCAAATTTCAACAAGAAAAATTTCCCTCGAACTACCTTACCAGTTTAGCAAAATTCCCAGCAGTCAGTGGTGCGGAGTATCCATCTATTACAACCTGGGCAGAGGCACAATGATCAGCTTGAATGGACTGTGATAAAAGAAACAATTCTATGTGAAACATGACACATAGAGGTTTATAAACCAAATTCCTAATACAATTACATAGGAATCTTTCTGCACATCTAAGCAGTCCTTTTGGTGTCTTTGTATGGCTGTGAGATGATGAGCATGATGCATAAAATATTATACATACATAAAAGTTTGGGGAACATATTGCAGACAAACCAAATGTTTCTGGCAATATGACACCTTCGTCACCAGAAGCTCTAGATACCCTCTGAATGAAGTAAGGTCAGTCTGGTTTTGAACTCTCAAAGCTTTTCACTATATTTATTTGATAAGCGGCTTCCGTCCCCTCACATTCAACATCCTCATAGAATAATTGACTGCTGGACCAAGCAGTATAGTGTAACCTTTATTATGGATAATTATTAACTTTTTTTTAGCAATTTTAACACTATTACGTGCCATAATCCCAGATTATGTGGTAGTAATGTCAGAACAGTCTTACAGTTACAAGCACATGGAGGCACCAGAGTGGATCACAATGCATGATTTCAAACTTGATCTTCTGCTCAGTAGTCAGATCCTGCTTTTACTCTGGGACTCATAAAATTTGTAATAGAACAGCTCAGATTATTCATTATTCATCAAAGAATAGCACCAATTCGAGGCTCCAACAAATGGATTTAACATCCCCTAGTGTCATATTAAGGGAAGGACCGAAAGAGATTTGTTTTTCTAAACTTCCACAGGTTTAAGATAAACAATCCAATGCATATTGATCACTAGAAGATCAACCATTTATGCTACATACACCCAAAATAACCAACTTAAGCATGTGTCTAGTTACATAAGCACGGCTATACCAAGCAGACGAAGTATAAACAGCTGAACAAAAATTATCAAAGTTGCAAGTATGCAAGTGGAATGTGTCATGACTCATGAGGATATTTTGGGATACCTGAATGGTAGCTGTATTTTTGGCTACACCACCAGCTTGAGGAGAAAATGTTGTACCATCTCCTTTCTCAATGGTAAATTCAACTGTTCCTCTCCCTGCTAACCTACAGAACAAGTGGATTCAGAGGCAGACTAGGTTACAGAACACATACCTACTTCATGTGCATTAATTAGAATGGTGTGCCTTAAACTCCATTGTTACAAAAGGAAAATATAAATTGATCAAAAGGAGAATGATTAAAATAAACCCTCCCCCGAACACAAGAGGGGATCGTATTCAGATATGATTCCTTGCCCCGAGGTCGAGGCAATGATAGATATATGCGTCCAAGCAAGTTATATAGAGGCCATACAATTAAGTCCTTCAGAATGCACGTAAAAGATCAAAACCCCCAGCTTACAATCTAAGCAGTTGAAAATAACCCACTGTCAGCAAAAGAGACACTTAGGCTATACACTTCATTTCTAAAGAGTAGTCTATTGGGATTCAGTTTGCAAGCCACTCACTCTCACCCACAAAATTTACCATGAGTTATGAAATATAGATTTGAGGCAAGATTTAAAGAATTCCAAAACATAAAGATCAATCAAAATAAAAGTACTGTAGAAGCTAGATAAGAAGCAAGTGCTGATAGACCAACAATTGGCAGTGACCTTTTTGCAAGAGCCACTATTTTCTCCAGCACAAATAGCTTGAATAAAGCACAAAGCATTGTCTTATATTAAGCAAGTTAACCAAAAAAATGTATAGTAAACATGCCTGGGATACTTCAGATATTGCTCAGGCAACAAAAACGACAACCCTGGAGCCTGTAGCAATGGACAAATGTCAAACTTGTGCCATAGAAATGCATGGTTTAATTTCAGCAGATGTAAATGAATACAAAGCAACGTCCAATCAGTAACAACTGACATTAAGCATTGATGTTGCTCCATAAGGTACAAATGTTACAGTAGCATGGATGGCATGATAACATCTCACCAGGTAACAAGCTATGACATGCTACAAACTAAAGACAAATATTGGAAATAATGTTGAAACAGACAAGAAATAAAATCCAATCTTTGTTCAACAACATAATTACTTCAGTTTATGATGAGTGGCAAATGGCGGGTGTTTCAGTCACGATGTCTATGAGCCCTTACACGTTAAAATCCTCAAAATAATCTGGGAAAGTAACACACTCAAGCAGCTCCATTAACTTTTGGAATTGCCTGATCTGCGTCAGGGTTGCCCTAATAGGACCCAAATTAGGTGCAAAAAAAGTCAATTGCAGCTTTAGAGAAGATATTAGAAAGGGACAGGACAGCATTTGATTTCCTCTTTTAGGCTTTTTAGCATACCTTGTCATATAAATAGAAATGTTTTGGCTAACTTTGTACTCATACTGCTTCGTATTTGATAATTTGAAGGGTTGTTCTCTTAGTTCAAACAAATTTTTAAGGATTGTTCTCTTGTAATTCTAACATTCTTGGCAAGTCCTATCCTTGAGTTTTACAACTGAGTGACCCCAGCGGGTTTCACATTTTCTTGGTGGTAATGTCCTAGGGAGTATTTAGAAGCTCCATTCTAATTAGGGTGTCTTTTTCCATGATTAGTGCTCTTTCAGAATTCCTTGTCGTCTTACCCCGTACTGCTCTTTTCTTATCTGAAAAAAAGAGGCTGTACCGCTTGTTTACTAATTTAATTTCTACCCAAAAAAAAAAAAAAAAAAAAATAAGTGAAGATTATTATACTTGTAAATGCATTCTTATACAATCTTTCAAGACACATGAACACAAAATGCATGACAAATTCATTCTGTCAAATACACACTATTTTCCTTTGTTTTTAGCATATCCCTGTAATGATAGATACCTGTAACAACTCCAGTTCTGCAATGGTATCCAATGAAGATGCAAGGCTCACAGATACTCTGTCAGCATCCTTTTCTTTTATGCATTCGAGAAGCTTTTGCAAGCCACCCTGGAAAGAAAAAATGAAATCTAAAATTAAATTACAGTCGAATATGCAATTAAGATTGTTGATAAGACTGAGCCACGGAGAGAGAGTGAGAGCAAGAGAGAGATCACTACAGAAGCAAGGGAAAGTGATGGATTCCACAAGGTGTTAGCACATATGAAAGTATTCTTTTCGAGGGAACTAACATCTGTGTAGCTCAAACATGTAGACTTTGCCCTCGAAATTCATCAAGTGTGCCAAAAGGTACTAAAGTAAAAACATGAAAGTGCCAAGCAAGAAAGTAACAAGCAAACAACATACAGCAGGCTTCTCTCAACATCAGGTATACTAAAAGAACCTTCAGCAAATACATGAAAGTACAAAGCAATAAAGTAAGCAGATCTGCATAACATTAAGAAATATGCATCCATGAAGAGGTACCTTCCCGTCAATTAATGATGCATACAGAAGGGATCCCCTTTCCTTGAACTCAGAGGGCACACTTGCCAATATGGCTTCCTTTTCATCTACTGCTATCTGGAATAGAAACGGAAACAAATAAAAGATATATCAACAGCAATTCTACCTCTTTGACGCACACAAGGCTTGCTGTACAGATAAATGCAAGTATAAGTGTATAACAGTAGCATCGCCTACTCTAAATAGAAACCAATTGCAATTAAATATATGCCAAGCACTGTCCTAAACGAGGAATTGAAACATTGAGGAAATTACATTATACAAAAGTATGATATGCCAAAGATGGAT
The DNA here is from genome assembly GCA_030267885.1 of Mesembryanthemum crystallinum. Lineage (NCBI taxonomy): Eukaryota > Viridiplantae > Streptophyta > Magnoliopsida > Caryophyllales > Aizoaceae > Mesembryanthemum > Mesembryanthemum crystallinum. The sequence continues at coordinate 4,764 of BSSO01002262.1, read as the reverse complement.
CTAGAAATCTAAGAAATGGAAACTGTCACTTCAAGATAAGAGTGGTACGGGCTCATGAACAAAGTACAGCTACTTTGCTCAGATTGCGCAATATTGGCACTTTACAAGAATCTCTTGCTCACAGAGGAGAACTTAAACATGATTAGGAAAAAAAAAAAATGACTGTGGCTGGTTCTCATGGATGAAGAGATAATAGCACCTTTAATTGTTACTCAGTGAGTATGACTCACAAAAAGAGAGAAAAATAGAAAGGAAGGAAAAAAATGGCAAGTCCTCTCTGCCACTCCAGATGGTGACATCATAAAGTTTAGGAGGATCAAATTTCAACTGGCCTTGTAAAATTTATGTTAACCATCATATTTATCTATTATCTCCCCATGTATATAAGTGTATAGAAGATCGTGTAAATGTCACAAAAATATGTCTTCCCTCATTTGAAGAGGTGGTGATTGAATCAAGAACAATTTCATTTCATTGATTGCACAACTAATGGTCCTTTTATATAAGACGGATCCATGGAGTTCCCACTCTCTAAAGTAAAGTAGATACTACTATTGTTAAAGCAAGATGTGAAGAACAGAAGAAGATATCTGAACATCTCAAGTGCAAAAGGGTTTGTGAAAGATTCATGGATTCCACCCCATCAACTAGCATAACCATTCACGGGGAAGTTGGTTCAATTCACATAAGTTGAGATACGGGTGATTATGGGCAGTTAACCAAACCAAATAAATACACATAGATTAGCAAAATTTTGGTTCTGCTATTTTTTGAGCCATCGAACCTTAACTACACTGAGGAAACAGGTTAACTAATTAATCGGTTAAATACTTTTTCAATACCGCTACTGGATAGTTAGAAATAGTTTTCCATTCTGTATCTCAAGATTCAGGGCTTTGAGAATGCAATGTAAAATCAAAATGTACTGTCTGGTCTGCCCTTATAGGGCTATAACTAGAAAATGGAAAAGCATCACTGGTTAACAACCAGAAAAATAGAAAAAAGAAAATGTTTGCAAGGAAAAATAATCAATAAAAGGGGGGAAAATTTTACAATGGCCACAGCTTAGTGGTGGCCACTGAAACTTTTAATATATACCGTTAGATTTAAGTGAACTAATCTTATACGTTCATTTTATCTTATCAATTATAAGTTTGGTTGAAACCAAAAACACTTTGGGTCCAAGCAAAGTGATGATTATCATTTTTTTGACTTTGGTTGCAACCAAATACAGTTTGGTTCCGACCAAACTAACAATGTTTTCACGGCCACCATTTAGCGGTGGCCATGGAAGAATTACCCTAAAAGGGGAAAAAAATAACAGGAAAAACTGATTTAAAATGAATAAAAAAGGAAAACAGACAAACAAAAAAAATAAAAAGATTAAATGAAAGAACCAAATGAACATCAAACAAGAACAGCTCTACGCAATATATCATGCTCTAAAAAGTCTTTATGTTTGAAAATTAGAAGGAAAAAGAAAAGATCCCAAAAATGATTCATTGTGTTTTATGCCTACAGTAGGCTGACACTGACATATTTGAACATCCCTACACACAAATCACTGCATTTGTATTTTAGTTTTATTTGTTAACCCAGAAACACTTCAAACTATGAACAAGAAGTCATTCAGTAAACTGAACCAAAGTGCTTGAAAAATTCCAGTGCAGTTAACTGTTTTCCGGACATCTTTTTCTGTTTTGATTTATTCTGAACAGCCGAAGAATTATGAGGCCACAAATGCAAAACAAACCCTCAATGACCCTACCCATGCTTCCACTCTTACATTGACATTTTGTTCCTCTCCACTGCTTCAGTCTACATCAATCGCTTCCACCACTAAACATATCAATCTCATAAAATGTTACCTAGTCCAATGATAACACTTTAACTACTGGTTTTGCCACTCAAATCCTCCTTTATTGCATGGATCTCTTTCCTTTCCATGCCTTGATCTCCAATGGGCAGTTACTCGCTCCTGTTCTCTAAAACCCCAGCTAATAGGCAATGGTAGCAACATGACCTCATGCTGAGTCATGCACATGCCTCTATATGATCACTTCTGTGTTAATATAACTTGAATGCTACTTGGGGATATCTCATGCTATCCTACATCAAATACAATATTTTTCTATTCAGAATATGGAAATTTCTATACCCAACATATATATGAAATTTGAACAAGCCCAAAAATTAAATTATTCTGCACTCATTGCAATCCAATCAATTGCTTAATTATGCCCATGACCCTTCCCCTTCATCCTCTTATCAGGATGTTTGTGGACTTAGTTACGGTTTATACTCATTGCTCAGGACTAATTATTCGCTATTTGCTACACTTTCTGGTTCCGTTCTCTGAGAGGTTCATACTCTTACCACATCTAACACTGTGAGACGCCTGAAAATAGTAGAGCTTACAGGATTCATAAAAGAACTTGTCATCTACTCTTATTTTGGTTTGCTTCTTCATCAACTCATAGCAATGTGCTCTAATAGTGCTAGAACGACTAATTTGGCGGTGGACGATGGACCCTCTTTTCCCAATAATACACAACTTAAAGACGTCGAGTGTCCTTTTGTTAGTGAAGAGAAACCTGATACATATCGGTTTTTGAAGTTGCTGAAACGTGATATCACGTATGTCAAGGGGTATCCAATACATGACCAATACGCCCGTTACATGGTCGATACGGCCGATAAATAGACTATAATTGGCTGATACAACCGATACATGCCCGATAATGCTGAATCAAAATTCACCCCATGACGACCACGACCCGATACGCGAAACCTGTATTAGTCCTCCAAATACGTAACATCGCGACCGTTTCCCCTATCGTGACCGATACCGCGATTTCGAACCATGTTGCTGATCCTTTACCACAAGCCCTTATGCAATGGCTTTTACTCATTAATGACCTCTTGGCGCATAATAGCTCCACTCCAATTGAAGGGGATTATTTATTGTTCAATGATATAATAATAGTCACTGGTACATAAAATTAAAAATATTTATCGTACCTATGTAATTATCCGTCACAATCAGTATTTGTGTAATTCAATGTTGTATCTTCACTCACAAACTCTTTGTATTACGTCTTAAACATCAGTATTTCTAGCAGAAGAGAAACCGCTGAAACTCTGCTCATGTAACTATAGTTCTATCAATGCAAATGGTATAGCAGTATACTATATGATGGACAGTAGATGTAAGGCATGCACAAGAAATACCTTTAAAGCTTTCTTTACATTTCCCTCCATCGTTCCATATGGTTTCCTCTGTGGAATCCTAAGCAAGTATGATAAATCCTCCAAAGAGTCCTGTCCAAAAACAGAAAATGATAACTCAGCAATTGCTAGCCATAACAAGCTTCCAGAAAATGATGTTAGATGTTGAACATCATTGACAACCTGTATTGCTTTCATGTTTGTGTTTGCAGGGATGGCCTTTCTTAGTGCAAGTTCCCCCGTTCTTGGAACTTTAGTATCTGGAGAATAAAGCACTGCCTTAGCAGGAGGAATAGAGTAAGTATCCCAACCAAAATAAGGCAGCGGTGATGAAATTTGAACAGCAATAATAACTGCAGCTATGGCACTTTCCAGTCTCTTCAGCCCATGTTTCACCGTGAGGTGTGAAGCAAATGGAGTATGTTGCTGATCTATTGGTTCCTGCATGGCTGGAGTCTCATTTATCAATTGGGATATTTAATGATTTTGATGGAAAGCAGCAAAACAAGTAATTTTATAAAATAGCTTTGTCACACACACCTATATTCACACACGCATAGACATATATACAACCGTCAACCAATATAAAAGAAAAAATTGTAATGAAGATGGAGAGCTTTACCCTATATTCCTTGGACTCTCATAAAGGCCAAGACAGACTATATCTTTGACCCAAGTTTAAGTAACATAGATTTAGGTACAAGCATAAAGAGCAAGAGAACTTAACCCAGTATTTTTTTCTGTATACAACAAAAATGACAACAACAATCAAGTGTAACCCCAGTTCCAAGAGGTACAATTTTATCTTTATATTATATTATATGGTGTTTTAAAGATTTCCACACAGACTTCTTGTACTCGTGAACAATGAAGCAAATGACAGCCCTCTCCCCCAGAACCGCGTCCCTATGTTGCACAAATATGGATACAGATACCAACACAGACAAGAGAAAACGTCCTTTAATTTGTAACGAGTAAGAAGTCCAATATGTATAAGATACACATGTCATTTTATGCTCACTTGTCGGACACAGGACACATCACCTACCCAGGTATTCGTGCTTCCTACTATAGTCTAGCCTCCTCTGCCATCTTCTGATCTCTAAACACAATCTTTAAGTTTTACCGAGTTGTTCTAGTTGGTGGCCCTCTCACAAAGGGTACATACCCTTTCACCGTTTTTGCTGATTAGATGTTATGGAATCAATTTTATGGTTTTTCAACAAAATTTTCCTCCGCTTGGAAGAGTTAAGTTTCCATATAGCAGGATTATTTTCCTCCTTGATTGTGCAACTTTAATCTTATGGTGTCCAATAAGAAATTTTAAACGAAAATTTCCTGTGGTACCCCTGAACTTTGGCCTAATGCCAGTGGTGCCCATGCTTTTCCAACAATGCCAGTGGCACTCCTGAACTTTGACTTTAATGTTTTTCGTAACCTAATGGTTGACGGAGCTCCTTTCCGTTAGGTTTTTTCTAACTATTTGACTTAGTTAATTTATGGGGGCAATGTAAAATGATTGATATACCCTTACTT
>BSSO01002261.1:0-19904 GCA_030267885.1 Mesembryanthemum crystallinum | reverse complement strand
TCCATCTATCGAGTTCTTTCATCTTATTTTTGTTGGACCCATTCAGCACCTTGCAGATGCGAACAATCAGTACAAAATTTCAACAAATTCCAACGATAATCGACAAAATATTTCAGCCTAGTGGTGGTCATTAAAACTTTTTATCTACAACGTTAATTTTGAGAAAGCATCTTATGCATGTGTTCATTTGTTAATTTATCGGGTTTAATTAGTTGAAACCAAATACACTTTGAGTTCGACCAAATTGACAAGTATGACTTTTCTAGACTTTGGTTGTAGTCAAATAAAGTTTGGTTAATAATATTTTCACGTCTAATTAATTGACTTGTGGCCGTGGAAGATGTTCTACTCTTTTAAAACAAAAAAAGATACTCATGTAGAAAATAGGAAAAATTTCATTTTGGGTACCCGACGTTTGGCCTAATTGCAATTTGGTTACCTACCTTTTTCAATATTCTCATTTTGGGTACCTAAAATTTTAAAAATTGTCTAATTTTGGATCATTTCACTAACGGCGTTAAACACTCCGTTAAAATGCTGATTTGTCATCGGGTAAAATATTCTTAAAAAAAATCTAAAAATTGCCAAAAAAATTTCAAAAAGTTATGAAATGTTTATTTTAAGTTATTTAGAATTTTCTACAACTTTTTGTGAATTTTTAAAATATTTTTTGATTGATGACACATCAGCATGTTAACGGAGTTTTTAACGCCATTAATGAAATCACCCAAAATGAGACAGTTCTAAAATTTCAGGTACCCAAAATGAGAATATTGAAAAGGCAGGTACCCAAATTGCAATTAGCCCTAATGTCAGGTACTCAAAATGAAATTTTTTCCTAGAAAATAAATAAACATTGTATTTGATTTTTCAAGGTCAAAAAAAAGCTCAATTCAATGATTACTATTTGTAATTTATTTGAACTTATAATATATACTATGTGATCTACAAGGATATTTCTTATGAGTCCGAAATTGATATTCACATTACTATATAAAATTATGTTGAGTTTTAAAAATTAAACCCGTTACAAATAGTGCTTATGATATCAATGAGCTTCCAAGCGCGCAATTGGTGGAGTAACTCCTCCACCAAATTATCTCATTTTATCAATAATGTGACTTCCCACTTAACAAAATTATGCATTCCATACCAAGCTTGTTTAATTGCAATTAAGAGCATAAGAGGTTACTCTATTCAATTGGGCATTGCAATTTGTATTCTACAATATACAATGTCGGTGACTCTACAACTAATCTTCAGATGAGACATGCTCTCCATTGTAGTCTTGTAGACTTTGTACTACATGAGCAATTGACAACTAATTAATGCATTATATTTTCAAATTAGTAACTTGTTCTTTATAGGAGCACGTACGTATGAAATAATGTTGTATGTCAAATTCTTAATGCATAAGTCTCGTTTACATATATCCTCTCTATTGACTCTCATTGGAGCCACGTATACATGGGTCGGGCTTCTTGAGAGCTCTTACATTTCTAGAAAATTAAAAAGTAATATAAATAAATATCGTCATCATTTGTAGGAATCTTCAAAACCAAAGTATCGTGTGGTCGTTTCTAACTTTCTAAGTACTAACCAACCATGTGAAACATAGGCATATGGAGTACAATATAATTGTGATTAGTGCCCTTTTATTTCAATTAGATAATAAATATACTGTAACTGGTTGAACAAAGTAATAAACCCATTGAAAATGTAAGGTTTACATGTGATACTCGTATCAGTTACTCCATCCATTCTCAATTGAAGTTTACGCTTTGTAATTCACAACTCATAGAGGGAGTTTCACATAGCGTTTGGAACTTGAGAGGATCCAAACGCCTAATAATGCAAAATCGTCTACTATGCAAAAATGCTCAAGTAGCAAGTACACCTTACAATCAATCGCCAATCAAGAATTAACTAACGAAGCACGCAATTACGCGGGGTAACGTCTACGCCACTAATATTACTTCCAAGTCTTCAAACAACCATATTGTGTCTCAACAACAATCACGAAATCGATCAATAATACGTTTGTTATAAATCTAGGGTTTCAACTTTCAAGTTACCCCTAAAATTCGGATTTAGTCACTTCCATTATCACTGATTTAGCGATTAAACCCACAAAAGATAAAGAATAAACCTCGGTTTCAACGTCAATTAGCTTCTCGATCGGCGATGGAGGAATCTCCGATTGTCTATCTCCGAGCTTCTGCGAACTTATTCTTGTCGCAATATGAACCTCTAGCTCTTGTTCTTGCTCCAATTTTGACTCTCCTACTTGCCCGGTTTCTTCAATCAGTACTTAATGTTGTGCTGGAAAATGGGCTTAAGGCCACCATTATAGGCTCCTTCATGTGTATGATCAAGTAAGTAATTTCTCTCTCCTCATTTTTTATTATAATTTCTGGGTTTGTTTATGGTTTATGATTGGTGAAGTGGGGTTTATGATTTTGAAATGTGTAGGTTGGTTCCTGGTGTGAGAAGCTATATTGATGCTGAAAAACAGAAGGTACTCATTATTTTTCTAGCATGGTGTTTCTGTGAGATTGTGCTAAATGCAATTCACCATAAAAATCGTTGCTGTTTGATGTTGGGAGTTTCAGATGTTTTGGTTTACTAATTAAGTAGTGCGTTATTGTTTGGTTGATTCAGAACTTACCAAGTTTGCGTTTATGATGATGGGGTTAGAGACCATTTGCTTCTTGGAGTAAGTTGATTGTCCCACTATTTATGTGAGCTCTTGCAGCTTGTATTAATGGTCGAATTGGGTTCCTAAGTCCTGAGGTTCTGTAACCTGCCACTTATAGTCAGAGGTTGTTGGGTTGTTGCTTAGTTAGAATATGAGAGTAAGACTTGCACAGGATTGTGTGATGCTAGAAAGTTGGTCTCTTAGTAAAGGTTGTAAGTTTGAGTTAGGTTTGCGGTAAATTTAACCAGCACATCCAAGTGTCATATTCTCTAAGTATTTGAGAGAAGTGCGGGTATGTTAGTTATGGATACACGCACAAGAGAGTAAGAACTAAGAACACTCCAAATACGTTTAAATTTTCTCATAAATCTATTTGTGCCAATTTTTTTGGTAATAATCTTGGATTGATATTAAGATACTGAATTCATGTTAGAGTGGAAAATGGGATTATGCTTTCTTACTGAACCTGACTTATTCAGGTGGGATTTNATTTATGTTATTTACAAAGTTGTCTGGTGGACATAGGATTAGTCTACTTATGGAATGAAGTTGGAACTGTTGTCATTTTGCTCACAATTTTACATTGGCAAAGTGACTTCAAGTTATTAATTTTTGATAGCTATTTGCCTATTTCCACTCTGAAAAGATTATTATGATGTCTGTTTCTGTTCAAGCTTTTCGCATAAGAGATAAGTAGATGGCAAGATACCTATTAGATGAAGGCTTTCAAGAGATTGAGTCTGTTTGGCAGAGACACAGTTGAGTTGCTTTAGGTCAAGTGAATCGACCTAGGCTGCACAGAAACTTAATGTAGGTCACTTTTCGTCCCTGAAATGTCTCCGGAAACTCCAAGAAACGCAAGGAACTCTCTTTTATATTACTAGCAAGTTCTTCCCTCCCCTCCTGTACTAGACCTCCAGATTCCCACGATAACCTTATCTTATCACTTTCTAGCAATTTTCCTATTAGTATTTACTATGTCACTAATTCAAATTTTATAGACAATTACTCCTATATATTACTAGTATTTTACTTAAAAGTACTATTTCTTCTATATTTAGTGTTTCCTAGATTTCAGATAATGCCATTTGCCTGTTTCTGTTTTCCTTTGCATATGTGTTTGAATCTCGGTTTCCCTGCTGACATAGGAATCCACAACTGGGAATTATCAAACTAGCTAGTTTACTTGCATGCAGATGATTTTACTATGATAGTGGAAGCTAGTTGGATGCTCAAGCTGAGTGCAATGTTTCTATTATGTTGCCTCTACTTGTTTCCCGAGCTGTGAATTTAATACTGACCTTGGAAGAAATTGAGACTATAATCAATTACATGATTCAATGTAATCACAAATGTTCAAGTCTAAATGTAAACAGCATTACCTATCGAAAGGTATTGATGTTTACAACTATAATAACTACTACAAGTCTTATGGGTAACCATGAGAATGCGTATAACTATTTAATATTCATTACATAGTGATCATTATTACATCTAAGTAAACGCTACATAAATTCTTGATATTTATAAGACACTTAGTTACTTACCCAAAATATGTGCTCTTTGGGTCAGCTACAATCTGATCAACACAATTTGTTATGTCATAGCTTGGGCCCTTGATAAGGTGATGCATGAGGGGGGCGTGTTGATGTATAAGTGGGAAGTGTATCCCACATTGAAAACCGTCTTGTGCTTGCATATAAACAAGTGAGTTACTCCACCTATAACCAATTGGTTTTGGACTAAATCTTACTTGCAGTTAGATGTGCTCACTTGATTAGGCCCAGTAATGTACTAACTTACAATAAATGGCATGTCTTTCTGTTTGTACTGCCTTGTCATATGGCGTACCATGTGATAGAAACTGGTGATTGTATCATTTTGGTGGTAATTATTGCTTGTTGTTTTCAGGTTGTAGATAAGCTGCAATCAGGTAATAAATCCAAAAGAGATGGTTGGAGAACTGAGTTACCAACAACCGGCTTAGGGGGTGGAGTGATTGAAGTGATGAAAGAGGATAAAAGGAAGGATGCCGTGTGGCAAGGCAAATGTTCTGGTACAGTGTATGTTAAATCTATGGTTCATGATGCACACCTAGTCTTCAGTAGAAAAAAGGAGAAAAGAAAGAAGAAAAGCGAAAACTCATATTGCTCATCATTTGATATTACACATGAATGGAAGTGATGCTTATGGGAGACATTTTTTTGAACTTTTTTCCCGTGAAGTATTGCTCCCAATGTGACATCAATCTCTCTGGCAAAGTTTAGGCTTATTTTTTGCTGTTTTTCTGCAGTTGGAATTATATTCATACTAGCTTCTAATATATTGTTTTTCTACTTACAAATTTTGGTGCAGATACATTGGAGGAACTGAGTCTGAAGGTCATTTTTCATTGATAAATGAGGCATGTTCAATGTAAGTAGTAAGCTAAAGCTAATTAATTCCATTGGTATAGTTCTTGGAGATAGACAAGATTTGCAGCTTTTACAATACTTTAGTTACCTGTTAGTTCTATTTGTCCTCAGAAAGCCCCAGTCACCTCCTAATGTTTTATTGTTCTCAGCCGCTCAGCGTCGTTGTGTTGTCTTTTATTGTCCTTAATTTTAACAATGTTGCGATTAGACTTGCTGATTAAATCTTAGTTGGCCGAGCTAGAGAGAGAGGAAGGGGAAAGGGGAGGAGATTACAACTTTCTTAATTCTGATGATCCGGTAGGCATGACAGTTGGATCTTCAACCTTGTACATGGATATTTGTAACTGAAGCTGGGAATTATGACTGCTGTATATGGATATCACGATGAGCCTGAGCAGCTTGACTGTAATTTGGCTGCACATTGGAGCAGTGAAGGATGACACCTTAAACATGGGACTTAAGCTCAGTTCTCCCACCATGTTGGATTCCTTACTCAGCATAGTGAAAATGGGATAAAGAAAAACAAGGGAAGTTGTTTGATTCGCCAGTTACAGAAACAAGGAGTTTCTATCTGAGTGGTGGTTTTATTTTATTTTTATTTTTTTGGTCGTTGTTGTCTACTTTTAACAACTATCAGTATTTTCTTTTAGGTTTTTGGTCATGTCTGCCAAATTTTGACATTGTTGAGAAGTACTTATTTAGCCATTTTAGGACATCAAAAATGGTTAGAAATATTGGGGAGAACTAACAGACAGTAGACCAAGCCCATAATACAACTCCCAAATGGGGTTTCATCCAAAGCCCATGGGCATTATGTGGAGTAGCCTACTATATGCTGGAATTATCTTCCTGACCTCCAATATCGGACAAATCCACACATGTACCTAACAAATATCAAAAGAATTTCAAACTACAATGAGAGTATTTGGAAGCAGTCATACGTCTTTTAGATGTACTCATCCAAGTAAGATTTTTCATATTTTGGTGAAAAATACTGAGGGTTGACTGATGATATGCCAATAGTGATCATGCCTTTCCCTACATGACGCTATCCGTGGGTCTTGTTTCCATATTTAAATGAACTCTATCACTTAAGCTGCTAGGTTGTTCCGTTCTTGTTCCTTTCAGACATTCGAGTGGTGCTGATATTGCCAATCTCTGCCAGGTTTGCACATACAAACCCATTACATATGGATGTTTTTCAAAGTGTTGCTCGATATGAGGCAGAAGTTGTTGCGATGACTGCTGCACTATTGGGCAGTAAAGAAAAGAATTCTGGGGGACAAATTTGTGGAAACATGACATCAGGTGGCACTGAGAGCATATTATTGGCTGTAAAATCATCGCGTGACTATATGAGAGCCAAGAAGGGAATCACGCAACCAGAAATGTAAGTTGAATGACGTTACTATTTCATCTCTAATGTGTAGGAAGATTTTTCTTGATCTTTCCAAGCCCTAAGCATTGATAATTATGTTTTCTTTCCTCTTTTTTTTTTTTTTTTTGTTTTTTTTTTTTTTTTCTGCTGAGTGTAGGATTATTCCTGTATCTGCCCACTCAGCATATGATAAGGCTGCTCAGTACTATAGCATCAAGCTTAGGCGTGTTCCTGTGAACAGTGAATTTCAGGCTGATGCTAAAGCAATTAGACGGTGTATCAACAAAAATACCATCTTGGTACTATATCTGTATTGCAGGGTTCTGATTCTGGATATGTAATATTGTATAGATGATTTCTTGTAACAACTGTATAATATTGTAGGTTTGCTGAAGATTCTGTTAGTTGGTTGACTACATGTTCTCGTTGCTCATATGCAAAGTTGCTCTTTCTCAATTTAGAGTTTTGGCCTTGTGGGTCTTTCTAACTTGACCTTCACCTATTCCAGATTGTTGGATCTTCTCCTGGGTTTCCGCATGGCATCATCGACCCTATTGAAGTATGTAATTGTGAATAGTGTTTTTCTTTTTGTTTGTTTTTTCCCAGAATTTTCAAGCTTGCAATATATCAATTTGAGATCTTATTTCGTTATGGTAGGAGCTCGGCAGACTAGCATCGAGCTTTGGGGTCTGCTTCCATGTTGATCTTTGTCTTGGAGGTTTTGTACTGCCTTTTGCACGTAAACTTGGGTATGGCTTGTAATCTTTGCTTGTATTTGAAGTGGTGCTAACTGTGGGCGTAAAATACTATCCCATGTAGGTCTATTTTAGTTATTTATCTAGTGATAATCTTTTGGCAGAAAATTGGCATAGTGCACCTCTGGTTCTTGTTTTTCTATTTAAAATCTTTAACCTGCCAATCATCCCTAGTTACTTGAAAGCTTCTGACTTTTGCCACTTTCCATTCTGTTCGATTCCTTTCTCTACTAAATCAAAGTGGCTGGGATCTCCCTCGCAAAGCCCTTTAGATCTGACTTACATAGTGCATCAATAATGTCAGTTGTGCGAGCTGAGCAGAGCAAATAGCCTTCTTTAGAATGTGGTTGTTCCTGACTTTATAGATGGTCTTTGAATCTCTTGATTAGTAATCAATAACTTCAACTGTTCCCGATAGTTACTGAAATACTCTGAAAAGTGCTGGCAAGACATGCCTTACTGGCCATTGAGTTTTTATGCGGCTATATTTGGCTGTGATGTCGTCACCATTTATTTTCAGGTATCCTATACCACCCTTTGATTTCACTGTCCAAGGAGTGACTTCAATATCTGTTGATGTGCACAAATATGGCTTGGCCCCCAAAGGAACTAGTGTAGTCCTGTATCGGAATCATGAAATCAGGAAGGTAATCAATTGTTTTCTTATGTTTATGTCTGTAGTTCTCTTTTCCTGGTTTTTGCTCTGATTTCAGGTCTTGTTTAGCTTGTCTCTCAGCGTTTGGTCCTCTTCACAGCAGAAATTATCTTATTTTAAGCAGATTTTACTGCCGTGAAATTTATAAATTAGTGTTAAACTAGAGAAGGCTGATCTTGTTGTTTGTGTGTGTGTTCGTTTTTTCAAAATTTATCTCCATCCTTGTGGCGGGAATCAGAATCTACATTGGTTGGTGGTCTTGTGATTTGCCTGTGTCGAGATTTGATCAAGTGCTCCCTAGATGTGCTTGTATAACACATAAAATTATTCTGATTCTTTTCCTTTTGCTAGTTAGTGAGAATACTAACTATTTGCTTGTTTCTTGACTTCATGTGTTTATTGTGCATTTCTCGACAGCATCAATTTGTTGCTGGTGAGTCTATTCTCAATCGTGCCTATGAATTCTTACTGCTCTCTTGAACTTTCCTAAATATAGTAAATATGATGTGTGTATGAACTAGGTTTTACTATTACGCATTTAACATCATTTATTTGATCAATTGTCAAATTGTATGGCTAAATCTACAATCAGAAGACCTAATTTCAAATTCATAATTGAGATTGATGAATAGAGCACCATCGTAAACCATTTGTATGACAGTTCTGAAAGTGTGATTGTTTACTTGTTAATGTTGCAGTAACTGAGTGGTCTGGTGGCCTTTATGTATCTCCAACAATAGCTGGGAGCAGACCTGGGGGTCTGATTGCTGGTGCATGGGCGGCAATGATGTCTTTGGGAGAGGAAGGTGGGTAACTGACAGTGACAGGTTTACGATAAGAAGTCCACCTTTGAACTCCCAATTTTTCTTAAAATTTGTCTTTATTGCTTTTCCTGTGTGTAACAGGATACTTGCAGAGCACGAGACAAATTATGGAAGTATCAAAGAAGATTCAGGAAGGGTTTGTGTTCTTTCACTTCATTTCCAATCTTTTATGTTATATTCCAGCACAAAAGTGACAAGAGCTTTCTTCCTTCAGAATAAAAGGTATTCCTGAGTTGTTTATCATTGGAAGGCCAGACATGACGATAGTGGCATTTGGATCCGATATTGTTGATATATTTGAAGTTAACGACATATTGTCATCTAAAGGCTGGCATCTTAACGCCTTGCAGCGACCCAATAGGTATGTGATCAAATTATAGAGATAGACAAAGAAAGTTTGTGACGGAGAGAGAACGAGAGACTTAGTAGTGGTAGTGGACTGGGGAGGGAGATCAAAATAGAGTTTGCATGAGTAAGTTGAGAGAGAACTTGGTTGAATGAGAGAGAGAGAGAGAGTGCAAAGAGGGTTTACTTAGTTAACAAATATTGACTTGTTTCTCATCTAATCCTTCGCATGTACCAGCCTCCATATCTGTGTCACCCTTCAGCATGTAACTATGGTCGATGAGTTCCTAAAGGATTTGGACCAGTCTGTGCGAATTGTAAGTTGTGTTACACACTGTTTGCTGATGCTGTTGGAGCTTGTGATGATAATTTGGTAATATTGACTTTTTAATATTCAGGTAAAACAAAATCCAGGACCGACTAGTGGAGGACTTGCCCCAATATATGGTGCTGCTGGGAAAATGCCTGACAGAGCAATGGTAAAGGACCTGCTGGTTGATTTTATGGACGGGGCTTGCTGATATATTATCCTTTGGGTTCTTTCTTTGCATTATTCTTTATTTACACACGGCATGTATACATTCCTTTGATGCAAGATCATCTGTAACTTATTGGTCCATTTCAAAAAGTTACAAAGGGGCCTCAGGCTCAGAATCTGATTTGTAAAAAGTACAGTATTTTTTTTTTTTTTTTTTTTTTTTGAACTGCGAAATATTGCTATACCCAGTTGAAAGATTTGTCTGTAAGACCTTGTTTCAGTGACCTAGCCACTCTTGTGTGAACAAAAAGGCGTTTATGTCGATGACAAGGTGTGTTGCAGCTGCCACAGCCACACTCGGATTGAGCGGGTTTTGGCTTGCACCTGCAGGCGGGCCATTGGTCAGGCCTGATGCCCTGATCTGCGTGGATCCAGCCTGTCAGACGCGGTTGGGTTAGCCCATCATTGGCAGCACATGTATTTGCTGCGCTGAGGGGCTTGCCCCTGGCGGAGCTCGAACTGGGCCAGTTTTGGGACAAGTCAGTCCATGCCAGGCAAGCTCAAGCACAACCCTGTTCATTGTGGTCTGAGCTACGTCGTGGCTAGGCTGCGCTGGGCCATGGCCATCTCTATCTACCGCAAATGTAGAGGGAATATTTAGCTGCCAATGCTGTGAGGCCAGGGCAATCAGGATGTGGGGAAGGGACTGAAGTGTCCTCGACTGGCTACTTCTTATATATGGGAATACAGTAAAAGATAAAGGAGGCAATTTAGGTTCAATATCACTTACCAGTTACAAGTCGCCCATCACAAATGAACATACATCTTGTATACCAGGTGAGCGATCATCAAACTGTATATAGAGCACTTGTATGAATTTATTCGTGGAATACTTATGCGTTGAGGGTTGTAGAACTAGTTGAAGCCAAAAAAACCAACTAAAAATTGTGAAACAAAGATCTTGTTTGACAACCAACTTGTAGGGTATTATCTTTGAATCTCCAACTACCTATCTCTAGGGTTTGGCAAATGACTTCTTAGACTAGTTTTTTTTTTAATAAAACAAGCCAACATCAAAAAGTCGGATTAGGTAGGGTAGCTTAATAGAAAAAGGAAATTAACTTATTGACATTTTCTACTGCTCAATGAACGACATTTTCAATAAGCATATTTTAGCTTCAAGCCGGATTACGGTCGGATAACTACCAACCAACTTATCAAACCAAATCTTCTTGTCCGAGTCTCCTCTTATTGAGGACCGGGCCTAATAACCCATTCAATGAACAAAACAAGGCTCAAGTTAAGCCATACTTATATTTGGGCTAATGGAATTCAAGGCTAATAATAGGGTGGAGAATATCTCTATCACCAAAATTTGTAGGATTTTTTGCGAAGAACCACCTTATATATAGGTGTTTATGTGAACTCCCCCTTATAAAACGTTTATGGTGAGGAACCACCTTATAAAATAGTTTCGTCTTAAGAGTCCCACCTTACCTAAGATTTCGGCCAAAAAATTTGATTTTCTTCCCATTTTACCCTCATGTGGAAAAGAAGAAAATAAAGGCATGTAACTTGCACATGAGGGTAAAACGAGGAGAAAATCAAATATTTTGGCTGGATTATTCGGTAAGGTGGGACTATTAGGACGAATTTTTTTTATAAGGTGGTTGCCCACCATAAATGTTTTATAAGAGGGAGTTCACAAAAACACCTAAAGAAAAATCTCCATTCCTATCCCAAAAAAAAAAAAAGTAAAAATAAAAAAATCTCCATTGATGCTAACACAATCGAGGAGAGAATCGTCTTCGAAGGGATCGATGTTCGTTCTCTTCTGGACTCAAGAGGCTACTTCTTCACTCTTCTTCTTCTTCTCACAGGTGATAATTTCTCATTCTCTGTTTTCCCGCACTTTTCCCTTCCGTTTTACTTTCAAATTTTTTGTAACTTTGTGATTAATCTACGCAAATCATGTTTGATTAGTTTTCATTTGCATAATATGAATTCCGAATTCCTCGTTTTGCTTGACTGTGTTGCCTGTTTTGCTGAATTTGCAAACTCGTCCTAAAAATTTAGGTCTAAGAGACAGATGACAACCTTTGATAGATGCTAAATGATAGTAAATGTCAATTCTAATATCAGTTGAAAACAATTATTATGGGGAAGTACTAAACATAGGAGAGAAGATAGCTTCAACTAGGAAAATGAACTCGAGTAGTAAGGAGCTTGTGATCTCTTAACCAAGGTCTCGAGTTTGAGTTTTGTGAGTGGAAATGGATGCATAACTTGTGATTATACAAAAGGAAACTTATTAGGAGAATGAGATAGCTTTTAGAATAATTCAGAGAAAAGATAGGAAATAGAGGAGGAAACCCAGATTTTCTTCTCATCTTAAGGCCCAGAAATGACGATTATTTTAAGTCATTGCAAGGGACTGAAATGGAAAATACAGAAAAATAAAATGCTAACAGACTAATTACCCCTTTTCCCGCCGGATTCCGTTAAATGGTTGGGGTAGCATGTGGCTTCAATGTGCTTTAGACTTTGAAATTTTCGATGAGCTCTCACAGTAGCTGCACCTTGGATATACAACAACAAACCCAGCACCAGTTTAGATGTTTAGGAATGGGATGGGCCTGGTTCGTCTTGGATCTTCAGAGCTACCATTGCAATTGTAGGGGTTGTATCATGATATTAGAGACCCAGTTTGAATCCAAAGAGGCAGTGCCGCAGTGTTTGGTACTTCCCCTTCCATCCTGAAAAATGAGGGGTTCAAACTCTGACTCCCCCAAGTTTTGGGGGTGCTTTAGCGGTTGGATAGTGTTAAATGGATCCATATCAAGCTATTTGGCTGTAGTGAAATAATTTTAAAGTATTTTTAGTATAAAGGGTGAGGATTTTCTCTAGGAGAGGGTGGGCATAACTCGGTAAAAGGGAACCCCCTCTCTTAGGGGATGATGGGTACTCAAACCTAGAGGTTATCATAAACCGGGAGGGGGTGGGGGGAGGGGGGCACTACCATGTTCAAAAATGAGTCCCCTCTTGTACAAATGGATTTGAGTCCATACTTGAATGCTGACTCTCCCAAGCACTTATGGCTCACCCAAATGACTATACATACTAACCGACTCCTCACAACTCCTCTTATGCACAAATGAAAAACAATCACAGAAGTAAAACATCTATCCTACAACTTCATCTTCATATAGTACGTTCACGAAATATCTTTAATTGAACATGATTTTAAGCCAAAAAGGTGAAACATAATTTCATGAAATTTCTTTACTTATAAAGCTAGTACCTCACACCTCTGAAATTTGTGTTAACATATCCTAACCTGATGCACTTCTCTGAAACTTCTGTATAGACTGCTAGAGAAAGGGTTATATATTCACATAAATAAGCATTTTGTAGCTCTTATTATTAAGGCAAAATAGCTAGTATATAACAGAATCGTAATATTACATAGATACCATTAACATAGTTTCATAAGAGAAGATTCTCTTATTATTTGGTATCTAGCTTCAAGCTCAATCACACAACATAATTTGACAATACTAGCAGTATCACTCCTTAAGTAGAGCATAACATTAAAATGTATCTGAGCGCTTCATGATGAGTCCACCAATACTAGCAATACCACCCCATATATAGAGCATAGCAATAAGATGTATCTCAGCGCTTCATGATGATTTCACCGATGCTTTTTCTATCTAGAGCTCCAACACAAGATCTACAATACACATACAAAATTATATCAGAATTAGTTGCGAGCAAACGCAAAAAATGATGTACATGTACAATTACTGGGGTGGAAATTATTTTAGTGAATACTTACAATCTGCATCAGTTTTGATCCAGCACTCCCTGCTGCCATTTGAATCACTGCCACCAACTATGAGATGAGTTGGGTTAGAACAGCTCTTACTGTGTCGCATGCGGCTGTTTCTGAGGGCTCTATGCGAGATAGCTCTGATGTTCTCATCTGGAAGGGTATGTCCTTCCTTATAGTAGCCCGCACTGCCGGGAATCATTTCCTTGATTCTGATCTTGTGTGGTTTGTCAGAATTTTCTGTGGCTGTTGAAGATTCTGGGTGTACTTTCTTGTGAAATTTCTGGAGTATCTACAATGAAATTTTTTGGGACAGAAAGAATAGATTAAGTTCTAGATTCCTCACATCTTTAATCACCTGCTTTCTTAGAAGTTCAGTAGCAAAAAGAATCTACTTTTTGATACACTTCCTCCAGTTTTCTCCCTCAACAACAATTAATAGAAATACTACATATTAAAGCTGTCGCAGAAAATGAGTACATAGATTTAAGGCAGACTACTCGTTGTTAGTTAAGAGTGAGTGTCCTGGTAGAATTTGTATAATCTCCAAGATACAAATTTAACCAATGCTTTCTCTCAAATAGTTTTGAATTGAAATAATTTTTAGAGTATATTTGAACATTCATAACAATTTAGTGCTGCTTCCTTATTTTCAAAAATTTCCAGTTTCATAACATTATATTTTGTGTAAACTTTTGTCGAGTGTAATTTTCTTTTGACCTCAAAATGTCAATTAGGATAGTCATTTTCAGTTGAAGGGAGCATTTGAGAGAGGAACTATTCAATTTCTCACATCATGTTGTTAAGAAATTAGTAGTGAGAGAAGAGGCCATTCTGTAATACTCCCTCCGTCCCGTAATTAGCTTTCAAAAACATAATATTTATTGTCCCAAAATTACCTTTCAAAACCCATAAATTCCCATAACTTTTCTATTATACCCCTCCACTAGCTCACAAATACAATAAAAAAAATACACTCTCTCTCCAATCACTCTCAACTCTTTCTATTATTTTATTCTCTCACAATAATATCTCTCTATTACTTTAATCTCTCAAATAAAATTTCCCTTTTATTTTTTAAGATCCTAATATTAATCTCTATTTATCATGTATTAGGAATTATCATATCTTGAAGATGGTATTTGTATCCTAATTGATGCAGTCAAGGCATTTTAATAAGCCAAATTTGCACCTTTAGCGTTTTGTTCAACATTAGTTTTTGTAATTAATTACATAATCAACATACCTTGCACAGTTTTGTTTCTGCTGAAGCAGTTTCAGTGGTTCCTCGAGTCGTTGCAGAAGAACCTCTTGAAGAAGTATGGACAGTTTTCTTCTTCAATATCTTTTTCATGAGATTCATAGAAGTCTTATCACCATCTTTATCTTCCCTCTTCTCCCCTCGTTTGCACTTGGTATCCGATATCTCCTCTGCCTTGTGCCTCTCAAACAGCTCTCCCAGTGATGTCCTATGCTCCTTTTTTGGCGCAGTCACCTTTTCTGGCAATTCGACGGCTGATCCCAATAGATATTCTTGTAGGGGACAGACCAAATTTCCAGAGGCAGTACTTTCTGGGATTTCCAGTGGCTTGCCACTGAGAGTAATGGAGCTTGCATGGCTAATTCTGCCATTGCTGATTCTGCCATTGCTGACTTGGCTGTTTCTGCCTGAGGAATCTGTCCAACCATCATCTCTAGCTTCAGCTGCAAGCACCTTCTCTAACTCATCATTGATAAGCCTCAACTCATTCGCTGACATTTCATTCTCTGTTTCTGCTAGCTTCTCAAAAGACACAGCGAATGTTGGTGTCTCTGGCTCCGAGATTACTGTCTCTGTTCCAAGTGTACCGATTGCTAGAAAGCCTTCAAAGTACTCAGAAAAATCCGCAGATGAATTTTCTTCGAGGTCTGCCAACCGTGTTGTTTCCAGGCTGGCAAATGATTTTCGTACTTGGCCATCTCGGTGGACTTGTCTAAATGTTCCACTCCCATGGTTTTGCTTTTGGTAGATGTGATGATCATCAAGCAATGACTGCCCTGAAAAAATGGGATTTTCCAACATTATGTGAAGCATAAGCCTATCTGTGTTTAAGATTTTGATGCTTTATAACCAGCTTTCCAACTAAAGGATTGCTATGGAGTTTGTCAAAATGTCAAGCATGTGTGTATAGTGCTGTCTTCTTGCCTTGGCTTGCATTCACTAGAATATAAAAAGTACTAGTTATAGAAACCAGGTTGTTCTGAATCACTTCATCATGCAAATAAACTCCTTTCTTTTCTTTCCCCCCNGCCAGGCGAATTATGGTAATTGCTATATGGGAAGAAGAGATTTACCCAGGGGATATTCCTTGAGCGTTTCATTGTTACCTTGCCGAAACTTACGATGCATCCAAGTTAGCAACTGCACCATGGAAAGGAAATCATCAATTGAGCACTCAGAAAAAAAATGTTGATTTTGGTGTTGCAGATACAATTGATATGGAACTTACCTTCATTTTCTGGTCTTCAAGTTGATGGTAGCTTGATCAGTTGGTTAGTGAAGAAAAGGAGCTAGGTGCTATTGTCTGAACAAAATGGCCTTCATATTAGCTTGTCAACACTGATAACTGGGCCCCCTCAAGTTGTTCAATCTATGAGACACAGCAGGTTATTTCCATGCGTTGATTGACAAGTTCATTACATCTATTTGACATGCACGCAGACATGATCACGTTCAGGATTCCAGTAACACGTGTCGGTTCCTCCAGGTATTGAGTTATGTTTCATTTTAATTTTCTTTATTACTAACATATGTATGTACCCTTGAGAAACATAATTTTGGTTCCATTTTTCATGTTGTGATGACTTGTACTCTTGACTATGTAATTGTCAACTTTTTTTTTTTTTTAAATATTGTCAAAAAAGCAAAAATGAAAATAATTTTCACTATGCTTGCTTCTGGAGCCAATCCTGAATTCATGTATTTGATGAAGACTGACAAGAGTCGTCCAATTGAAGGAATATTTGATTTCAATTTGGTTGCATAAGTCAAATCTGCTTTGTTCTGTCCCTCTTTTCTAAATATATAATAAGCTTAAGCTGTGCAATACTGCAATCAATGGAGCATATATGGAAACTACACCAGATTTTTCGCCTCTTTGGAATTTTGCATCTACGCGCCACTGAAACCAAAAATTGTCTTTCATGCCCCTATTAAGCTGTGCAGACATTTGGTGAGCTTAGAATATTGGGTTGAGCAACAGCATTGATTTAAGGCCTTAATGAACTACTAGTTTCCTATGCTGGTTTCTTTCCCATCCCTCTCTCCCCTTCATATGATTAGTTGAACCAATACATTTTGATTCAGTTATCTGTTATTGTTTTCTGGTCTTATCCATAGCTATGTCAACCATAGAACAAACTCTTCTACCCCACCTGCATTTGTTCATTTTAGTTGTAGGCCTTGAATGATGTTTCTAGGCCCATGAATATCACCTGAACCAACAAATTTTGTGTTAACCATGACCCATTCATTATTATGATTTTATTACTTTTCTTTTTAGAGAAATATTATGAATATTAGTTGTATTCTTGGACATCAAAGCAGGGCTTATTTCAGGATTTTTAGTTTAGAAGTTTTAAAGCCTATGTATAATGGATTTATTTATTGCTCCTCACGCCTGTGATTTATCATGCATGTTGGAGAATTCTCCATCATAGATAGGTGTGCCATCAATATGTTCTTTGCTTATTTGTTATTGTTAACAATTGGATTCTTGTTCTTTCCATGCTTAATTTCTAACAATTTTCATAAGATAAGGCTGAAATGGCGAAAAGGTTTTCTGAACTTAATTACAGATGAGAGTGGACGTATATGTTAGTGAGTTACTTAAACTTGGAAGGTAAAAACCATAAACTTACATGATGCTTTAGGGGAGTTCTGTATGGATGATCCATGTCGACCCATCACTAAGGTGTGCCATATTAGCCCATTTGGTATTATTGAATTTCCAAAATTTCAGTTTGGCATGCTCTCCAAAAAATGGAACTTTTGATTGTGGTGGAAATTTAAATTTTATGTAGAAATACAAGACTTTAGCTCTCCATTTTTGGCGACTGGAATCTGTAGTCAGGTTGTTTTGCTATCTTAAGATCAATATGTAGCAAAATATATATCAATGGTCAATATACATGACAACTTGGAAAAGTGTTACTGGAGCCCAATTCTCAGCAGCAACCTATATGATAATGCATTGGTGGTGAACTATGGCAATATACTCCACCTACTATTGTGGCATCTTGCTGCACTTAGATTCACTTCAACTTTCCGGGCCCATGCCAATTGCCACCATATTGTCTTGTTGATATGATTTATGGCAAAATGGTTGTTAAATTATTTAATAGAAACTATGCTTATGATGAAACCAAACCCAGTTAGTTGCTGTATGGATTTGTTGACATTATTGGCATCCCAACTAATGCATATGGAACTTTGCTAGCATTCTCCAATAAAAGGACGGGTAATTAGCAAAGAAACAGTCTCTGCTTGTTTGTTCTACTGGGGTTTTATTGTCTATGAATCATTCATGCGCATTTGTGTTACAAGCTCTAATAATTTTTGCCAAACTTCTGAATCATCAATTACCATGAGGTCCATGACTAGCCTTGGCGTTATGCTATTGCTGATACTTTATGGTATTGAGACCACAGAGTTCAGGGAAAGACGTGTAAAATGTATGACTGTGTAATCAATCATGGGTTATGCTCAAGCAATACCCCTTGACTAATCCATTGGGGAGTAAGGCTAAACTTTACCTTTGTACATATTACATTGATTCGCAATTGTGTTACTGCAATGCAATAGTGCAATGTCACTGCCTTTGGTTCCTTCCCATCGTCCCTCAACCGTGAATAGATAAAATGCTCTCTCCATTTTAAAACAAGTTCCTCAAAATAATTGATCACTTCCATTTTACAGAACCATTTTGCACTTACATGCTGCATGCTATCATGGCTCTACCCCTAGGTTGCACAGACAGGCACAGATTGATACGGATACGATATAGACACACAAAAATTTGCTATTTATCGAGGTGAGAAGCTGAAATTGTGTTGAACAAGTGTGTTGTGTCCATGTGTCAAACACGCAGTGTGGCACCTTCCTTGATGTTCGTACTTCCTAGTCTAGGCTTTTACTCAACTTTATTTTGGGATTGTAGGAGTAAAAACAGAATATAAATGGAAGAGACCCTTATTAGTTTTCAATGCATGCATCATTTGCCTGACTTGAGCTTTGAGCTAACATTTTCAGTCTGCATCAATCAACTTGTGTACTGTTGATAAGCTAAGGCTTGGTTCCAATTGTTGGCTTTTGGCTGTTGTATTTTCCTTCTTTCTTACTTGTTTGTTTTGTCTTTTGTGATCTATAATTAATGTAATAGTACTTATATTAATCCCACAGGAATATAATTTTCAGTGAGGACAGCGAAAGCTGTATTCTGACTATCCTGGATCTCAAGAGTCTGGAGCACACAAGTGAAAAGGCATATTGCATTTCATCAAGTAACCGACAGGCTGCCGCTGATCGAAAAGAAACCTGGAGAACTATTTCTGGTATCTTCCTCATTGTCCTCTTCAAATAGTCTGTCAGTAAGATTGTCAAAATTATGTGGCCCTGATATGGCTCATCTTAGTGTCTTCTTTTCATCCTTTTATAGTATTATTATTGTTATTACGTTATCGTTCTTTCCCAAGCATTTT
The DNA here is from genome assembly GCA_030267885.1 of Mesembryanthemum crystallinum. Taxonomy (NCBI): domain Eukaryota; kingdom Viridiplantae; phylum Streptophyta; class Magnoliopsida; order Caryophyllales; family Aizoaceae; genus Mesembryanthemum; species Mesembryanthemum crystallinum. Next base: position 786 of record BSSO01002261.1, on the reverse strand, counting down.
TGGTTACTGGTTCTCGGATGCATCCGAGTAAAGAGATGCTGTTTTATCACTATACTGTACAATCACAACACTAGGCATTGCATTAGAGAAGTTGCATTTGAACACGTAACATCTTCACATTTTTGTGTTATGATTTATGCTAGTTGGAAGGCTAAACTACTCCATATAAGCCTAGGCAGATGTGTTTTAAACCCAGGTACATCATCGAAAGAACTGCCATTTGAAATTGTTGATAACTACATTTACCCTTTTCGGGTTTTCTCTCTCCTTTTTTTTTTTGGTGAGTCTTTACAGGACCAAACATCTCTGGCTATTGAATAGCTACATATTTACCAGTGCACATCATGTTATAGAATTGCTAGAATAGATTTGTGAATCCATTGAGTTCTTCATTTTAATTACATAGATTTTGATGGAATACAGATTCTGATGCAAATAAAATGCTTTGCCTGAAGTCAAGAGTAAAGAATTTGGCTGGAGAGATTCCCAGTTGATTTACTCATTGTCTCTACAAAAGTTATTCCATCACATGTAATGTAAGCCTATCTTGGAGGTCTATCTGAAAGTCCCAACTAGTGGGTCTCTTATTGGGCCTGTCTGGCCTCCTGACTTTTCTTGTTGGGCGTCTCTGGTTGGGTTTATAAGCCGACTGAAATGGGACAAAGATGTGTATTATAGTACTCCCTCCGGCTTGAAATCATCTTAACATTTGCTTTTTGCACTAGTTTTAAGAAGAAATATGTTGGACAACATAGCCCTTGATGATTGTCCTTACCCACTTGCTTT
>BSSO01002260.1:0-19904 GCA_030267885.1 Mesembryanthemum crystallinum | reverse complement strand
TTTTTTTTGGATGGTTTGTAAACATTTGAAGAGGACGGAGGGAGTACTAGTCTGGTCATTCGCGCATATCAATACTGCCATTAGTTTAGCCTTCTTAAAAGAGAACACTCGTAATTTATCGTGTGTTCATTTCAACTGAATTAATCTGAACTAAACTGAAGGAAACGAACATTGAATGAATAAGGCTCCATCAACTATCACCACCAGCTGGCCCTGCTGGATTCCTTAGCCCTTGGATGCTCCAGTTAGTGTCACATGAATATTACTCCTATTTATTAGGAGATCGATGCTAAAAGGGAAGGAAAACTACAAAAACCAAACTTGATGATGATAGTAATTAACTAATTAACATTTTGAGTAACCATAATAAATTAAAATCTGTGGTGGATGAATATGATAGTGATTGAAACCCTGACTGAAGCTCAAATGTGTTCATTTGAGTTGATGTAACGATGAGGCCATTTGCATATATGTGAATATCGACAAATCATAACTCATAAGAAAGCTAAGGAAATAAAGCGTAAATTGGTAAAGTCACATTTGGAAAGAGTAGACTTTGATTTAATTTGACAAGCTTTTTTTTTTTTTTTTTTTCTTTTCTTTTTTTGTCACAGTGAGAGCCTTGGTTTTGCCTAAAGGAATAATGATTTTTCCATTTTCCCATATTTGTTTATTCATTTATTTGATTTATCATAAGAAAAAAAGTTTTGGGGGAAAGGAGATAGTTGGAACTGAGATATGACTACACTATACAATGTATACATATAGTCCTATAGATAAAGCTATATCATTTATAATAGTTGCTACTTGCTAGTAAGTTGTCATGACTTGCTCTCATTACTTTTTTTTGATAATTAAATTATTTTATTCAGCCAAATAGGCAAAAAGAGCGTCTATTCATGAAAGTATCACAATAAATCAAACTCCCCACCTTCTAGGAAGGGTTGAAGTTGATTACTCTATCATTTGCTCTGACTAAAACACATAAAGTAGTACAAACAAATTTGAGATTACTTTGTCTTTAGTTTTATGTGTCAAAATGTTCAAACAAATTGAGATTTGAATTATAGGTTCTCAATTGGTGTTAAACATAACCCTACTTTCATTTTCATATTGGTTTTAGTTTGATTACACAGCCATTGCTGCTACCTCCTGCCCATTGCCTCTTCGATCTTCATTTACGGTAGACTTGCTCGCTCTCAACAATACATAATGCCTAATATTCCTTCGCATTTAAGCAAGACCTCAAGTTACAGTGTGTTCATTTTCAACTTAAATCAATTATGCATTAAGTTTATCCTAGGTTCGCTTCAATACAATTCTGCAACTTACTTTTCCCGCACATATTAGTAACCAATTAGTTCACCATGTTTAGATGAAATAAACATATTCTAAATTCGAATCTTAATTCACAGACAAAATCTAATGGGAACATTTTAAAACAATGTATAATTTCAAAGTCTACGAGGATTGGTGTCAAAGGGCATATATATTGACAATAAATCCATAAGTTAGAAGCAGCCTCATACATGAGAAAAACCATTAACGTAAAATATTTACATAAAGTTGGCTCGTTTTCAAATGATATTATAGCAATAATGATAAAAGAGATCTTGAATTCAAATTCTTAACAAGAGTTTGCACTCAATATGAAAATGTTTTAATAAGATATGAGGAATCATAAGCTAGATCTTCCCCTTTAAATTAAGCTTTTTGGAAATCTTTAATTGATTTACAAGTATGTATCTTATCAGTATCACTACCTTTTTTCTTTATAAAGTTTTCCTTTTATGGACAAAAGAATATACTCGGCAATACAAGCATGATATCTTCACATGCATAAACTACAGTCCAAGGTTCAAAGATTTTCCATGGAACTTGGAATATTCTTATTTACGATAGAAGATAAATTAATTACTGTATATTTTTGCTTAGAAATTACTGTAGCATATTCGAATTCCCTTTGCCACTCCCCACCACATGTAATTGGAAGCCTTTTTATCTATGTTTGTAATTTCGAATCTGTTTTGATCTGGAACTAGATTGTGTAGGGTATAACACAATGTTATTCTCATTGACTTTTTTTTTTATGGCAAATTAAATTTGTATTTCAAAAACATTCATACAACATTGATAAATGAACCGAGATCAAATTCAACAACCTAAAAATTTAAAATGTATAATACTTTTATATCAAAAAGCTCTCAGGCACTTGATGAGATATACCAATCACAAACAACTTCCTTTTCATCTATATTCCTATCGCTTTGTCAAAAAAAAAAAAAAACATAGTTTCAAATACACTATTTTTTTTTTTTTTGATAATTCAAAAATGCAACTACATATGAACAATGGCTTGAGTTTAGAGTATGTTCAGCCTTATTTCTTACAGATTTGAAATATACACTACTTTTTTTTTTTTTTGATAATTAAAAAATGCAACTACCTAGGAGAGCAATGGCTTGAGTTTAGAGTATGTTCAGCCTTATTTCTTACAGATTTGAAGTTTTACCCTAATCTTCCTCATTTTGAACCTAAAATACTCCTATGAGGACAAGATCTATATATTTTAATTTGAAGCTTGTGTTTTTGTCCTATAAAATGTTTTTAGCTACTCAAAATTGAGGATGGAGAGGTGGGCAGAAAAGTTGAAGGGATATATAATAGGGGGAATGTATTCTTTACAATAAGGATGATGTTTCCTTTTCCTTTTTTTTTTCTTTGGAATTGGGGAACGTAGTTGAATATTATAAGGGATATACGAGGCTGACAAAAATTAAATCATCAATATCACAGTAGCGAAATACCGCTTCTAACTATCGATCAGAACATTTATATTTTCTTTGAAAATATACGAGATGTTGTGGCTTAGTTTAGCTTCCTTTTAAACAAAATTCAAAGTACATTATGGCTTATGTAAAAGTCAAAGCTTGAGCTCAATATGTTGCGGTGACCTTTATTGACGTGATTTCAATATTGCATCACATTATAAATAGATAATTACAAGTTATCCATGTAATTTTAATTTACAAGTTCTCATAATTCTGCATAATATACTATTCTAATATCTCTAAAAGTCATCTTTCATTCGCGCTATAAACAGTCTCTTATGCATACAATATTTTGAAATATGAATATATTGTCATCATAATGTAATAATTTCTCAATTTATTGAACACCCTATATGTAAGAACTACTTTCATAACAAGAGTGTTCATTAACTATATATAATATGTTTGGAACCTACTAGATACATTAGTATCTAGAAGCATACATGAATTCAATTAAAATGGTTTCTCTACTATAAAAATTCCTTCAACATATCGCCTACAAATATTTAAACTTAATATTAATACGCACTTTAATTAGTAATGTACTAATCATATTGTGATATCAAAATGCACCAGCAATATAATCTCTTACATTTTAAAAGGAAAAAAAAAATAGTAGAAATATCCACGTCATCAAGCATGCACAAGAAAGTTACATGCATATTTATATATGCTTCCTCTCACTCCTACAAAGGTAATAGAAGGGGATAGGTGGGGGACACTACTTTAGCTAATTTAACATCTTCCTCTCCTCCAAAAAAATAAATAAAAATAAAGTATATAGTAGACTATTTTAAAAAAAATATATATTAATAGGAAAAGCCTACAAAAATCTTACATTTTTAATAATGTTTCGAATCTATTTTATAAAGGGTTGTTGATAAATGTTAATTACTTCATATTATAAGTAATAGTAACTTATAATCACTAGGTCTGCGGTCACGCCACGGCTAATCAACACCTTAAACCAATTGATTATTGTCTAAGCAATGCTATAAACAGTTTCTTAATTACAATGCTTAATTGATGGAAAATTTTGTCTCATTAAGCCAATATAGCCTCTAAAAATTGAGTCTATGCCCCCTAAATATATATACTAGCCCCCCTATATATTAAGGGCACAAGGCTCCACCTTCATATCAAAAGAAGAATCAAAAAAATAGTTTATTAAATTGTTTAGAACATGTTATTAAATATATTTATGTATGTTATTTAATTAATAGAGTAATATATACATATATGTACTATATTTACATGATTATTATTTATTTATTTTTATTTTTCACATTTCAATCATTTTCCTAGAGTATAGGGGGTAAAAACAAAAACTTGGATGATTGAGAGAATTTGTCTATTGTGGCCACCAAAATGGTCCAGATCAAATGTGATTGATAAGTCCCTAAATATTTCCAAGTTGTAACCGTTTGAGTTTCAATTTTATAGGATTAGTAGTAGGGCCCATTAAAACTATACAACATGGGCCCCATCATGTCGTGGGATTATTAAGACAATATTAAGAAGAGCCTGCCCCCCCTTTCCGTGGGCTCCCCTTTGTTGGGTCAAACACAAATAGATTTCCCTACCTATGCAAGAACTAGTACTCAATTGTATTTGTAGTGATTATTGGAGAAGATTTCATAGGAAAGTAGTAATTACTACAATGTAATGAAAAATTTGTAGTTATAGACATGTTCATGAAGATTTCAACGGTCTCTGATCTTATGATGATTACATTGCGATATCAGAGCAATTTTTAATTACGTAGATTGATGTAATATGTAATCAATTACACCCTTTTTGAATCACTCCCCTTCATTACCCTCTTTCTAACCCCTACCTCCAAGATGTAGGAAGGTCTTTGGTGTCGCGCTACTAGTCAATCAATTTTAAGGCTCCAACACCATAACCATTAGGTAGATATGAAGTTAGGGCATTGCGAAATGCTTTTAGTGTATATCGGGAGGTCTATTGAATTCGCCTTTAGTTTATAAATATATGTCTTGGAAAATTCAAATGTTCCCGAAAAAAATAAAAAAAATCTAAATATTTAATTTAATCCATGAAAATGGGGCACGCAGGATATGTTAAAATGAATGAAATCATTTTTAAACAATATTGAACAGGGATATCCAAACCGAAATAGGTAAGGGAGGCCATTTAAATCGAAATTGCATACAAAATAACTGCTATAGTAAGGATTTTTGGTGTCAATAATCACTTCTAAACATTCCAACTCCACAACTATTGGTTTATTTGATGTTAAGTAATAAATTGGAAACGCCTCTAAGAGGCAGTTGATCTTTTGACTCCATCTAAATCAAGCTACCACACTAAGATTGTGGATGAATAATGTTAGGGCGCAAATTTAAGAAGGCTATCTTAGCTTGAAGCACTCGATAAGCTGGCATACTTTCTCCGTCACATTCAAACTTTTCCAAACTGTTTGTAGAAAGTATTTTAATGAGAGTTTTAATGGCTATTTGTTTCTAGATCTACCCTTGACAAATAATGAGTTTAATTATGAGTAGAGGACTTATATAATGGGTTTTAGTAGTAGAGAGGGTGGGGTGGGGAATTTTTATTGTATTTGTTATATAGTGGGGTAATATGAATACGTTATAGGGATTAAACTGGTTTAAACTTTTGAGTTGGACAAATAATTTAGTAGCGTGAAAACATTTGAGTGGGACGGATGAAGTATTAAATTAGTTATGTCTGTCTCCTTTATCAGAGGTTCATGAGATTTGAATTCATAAGATAATCATATGTAACTAACAATATACGCAATATTCATTTCTATCTTTATAAATTCCAAAGTTGTGTCCGTCTCCTTATCCATGACAAGTGTAAAATAGCGAATAGACCGTTTTTTGAATTAATGATTAATAATACATACACGTACCAAAACAAGATGTTTAAATCTAAATATCCCAAAGTTTATATAAAAATAAACACTAATAAAATCTAACTCAAATCAAAATAGACAAGCTTTTATTCCTATCATGTGCACCAAAATTAAGGGCAACATTCCAAAATTGCAAGCCCTTCGCTTCTTCCATTTTCTATGCCCCTTGGGAATAAGGAAGAAGGTAGGAACCATGGCAGTACCTTCTACGTTTTATCCTTCATCTTTCCCTTTTATATTATATTCCCATTATTTTACTACCAATTTTATTATTTAATTCGCGATTTACAATCCCAATTCCTGCAATTTTACATTACATTACTAAATTTAAGGTACAAATTTTTTTTATTTTTTTGGTACATAATCGCGTGTGGTTATTGATATAATTATCAGTTCGAAGCTTAATACTCCATTAATGTAGATTACGATTAATTAATCGAGCTTCCCGTGTGGTATTAATGGTTACGGGGTAATTGTTCTGCCATGTTTAGTTTAAAAATATGTGCCAAATTAATCTTATTATGACATAATATATGATGTTAGTATTTCGTAGTTGTCAATTGTTGTATTACCTGTCACTATTAATGTAGACAGAGGTGTTGCTTAAAATGTTAGCTACCCCTTTTTGCATGGATTGTCAGTTGAAAATTACTGAATTGCCTATTTAAGTAGGTTCAATTATGGACTAGTAGTTTTAGACAATATAGGAAGAGGTAGAAAAATGGTTTGGTGGGATGCTTCAAATCTTTATAGGAGAGACACAAGTTTAAATTATTGTTGTTTTCTCCAAGAACAAAAATTATTGTTGTTTCCTTTTTTTTAATCTTTTTCTTTTTTTCTATTTTTTTTTTTTTTTTTTTTTTGGTTGAGGTGAATAAGCTAAATTGTTTTCTTGGACACGACACGAATATAGATATGAATGAACTACACGAAAAGAACTACTGATACAATTGCAATATGTATAATTGAACCTTTCTTGTTGGCATGGTAGAAAGCTTGATTGTGCGAAATAGACATTGACAAGGCCTAGAGTGTTATAGCATAATGGGAAATGTTTAGACACAAAAACTTATATAGGTACCTAATGAATACATTAGTACTTGCGGATAAGAATCATTTTTTTTTTTCTCCTAACAACAAAACTAAAAATTTACCCACAAATTTGCACGGTTGTGTGTCCTATTGGGGTACCTAACTATTTTCCTAATATAGTTTTATTTATTTTTTCCCATTAGGAATAGTTTAACTTGGGTATATCCAATTCAATTTATAAATTTCGTATTCATTTCAATTTAGGGTATTATTGGCAAAAACAGTACAGTTTTAAGCTTAAGCTCAAGTTTGTAGCTAGGGTTTTCAACACTCAGCTATCTAATAGTTTGTCAGATTATTTTCAAATTCCAACTATAACTAAGTTAATTTTTGTAAAGTTACCTGTTATCGCTTTGAACTTTAGCTACCAAAATGATTAGTATTTAATTTATTACTCCACCATATCATAGTAGCTAGACCTGTCAAACGGGTCGGGCGGGTCGGGTTCGAGTTCGGTCAATTCGGTTCAAGTCATTTTCACGTCGGGTCATTTTCGGGTTCGGGTCGAGAAATTCTCAACCCTGACCTAGAGATGTCGAGTTCGGGTCGACCCAGCGAGTCATGAACGCCAATTAAGATATTTTTTCCTCCGTCAATTTTTGACCAATAATCTTGCGAAAATTAAATATTGTGGATGGTTTTACCTTATTTTAACTATTGCAGATTGAATATAATATTTTTTATTATGCTAATATGTATATAAAAGTATTAACGATATGTTAAGATAATTAATTAGCGCTATGTCGATGTCAAAAACTAATATAAGTTACTTGCAACCACTATGTTGCTGATATTGATACTATAACCTTTGTCAAACACTAATAAAAAAAAAATTAACACAATTACAAACTATGGATTTTAGAGCAGTATATTCCATATTTTTGTCATAATATTAGCAATAAATTAAATCTTTGAGTCAAACGGGTCGACCCATGAACAGATCGGGTTTGACCCTAAAATATCTGGATCAATCGGGTTCGGTCAAATCGGGTTTTTAAGTCGTGAAATCTGTGTCAGAACCCTAAAACTCGGGTCGGATTCGGGTCAGGTTTCCGGATTTGGTCGAAATTTGACAGGTCTAATAGTAGCTTTCAACCAAGTATTTTCTAACTAATTCATTTTCTATTTTAACATTTCACTGATACATCTAAGTTTGCCAAACACAGTCTTATATCGATCCAAAATGAACACATTCCTCGGAGATTTCCTTGGGTCTTTAATTGGAACTAAATTCCTTAACCAACATGATTTCTTTCTTTCACAACTGATTGGTAATTTTGCCTGAGTACTTTGCTTCATGCCCTTGTTGAAATTACATACTCCCTCATTTTCATATAAACGTTAACAATTTCCTATTTGGGTCATCTCATGTAAATGTTAATATTTGTCTAAAAAGAACAATGTAATTACTTATCTACCCGTACTATACTACTCTCTTACTTTTACCATGCACATCAATACAGTAGGGGTAAAATGGACAATAAGACTACTTTTTCAACTCTGTTTGATCTTTATTGAAACTAATTTTGATAACGTTTTCACGAGAGGATAGGAGTACTAAGAGTACTTGCTAATTAATTAAGGTTTACAATTACGTACAAGGATCTGATTTTGCTTTGCTTTTCAAGGAAACTCCAAATGTACTTTTAATGTCAATTTTAACAGTCAAATATCATATGTGATTGCCTACATTATCATACTTTGATTTTATTTATTTGCTAATGACTACGATATATATACCTTCCCATATGCGCTCTGCTTTTCTTTGGTTTACTTGCATGATTGAGGGATTCGTTGTGTGATGATGAAAGTGAAGTTCAATAATCCAAAATGATTATTTCAAGACATACATCAATTACTGATCTATATTGAAAAAAAGTCCTATGTTTTCTCCTTTCTTATCCCCATCAATTTGAATCCTTAAATTATTTAACGGGTCGTCTAATATGTAAACAGTATATTAGAGTATTACTCAAGAATAAAGATTTAGTATAAGAGGATATAAATGCAACTACTCTAACATAAGTATCGTATAGAAAATGTTTGAATTTTTTGTTTATAGACAAGAATAGATAAATAAAAACAACTTGTATTTGTAAACGGCAATAGTATTTTTTTTTTATTTTTTTATTTTTTGTTGGAAGGGAAGTTGAAGAAGATCATGTCGGATAAAATTTGAATAGGCTTCTCAAAATGATTATTTCAAGGCATACATTAATCACTAATCTATATTGAAAGAAGGTCCTATGTTTACTCTCTTCTTATCCCCATCAATTTGAATCCTTAAATTACATAACGGGTCGTCTAATATTTAAAAGGTATATAAGAGTATTACTCTAAAATAAAAATTTAGGATAAGAGGAAATAGATGCGATTACTCTGACATAAGTATCGTATACAAAATGTTTGAATTACTTGTGTTTACAAGCAAAAACAGATAAATAAAAACAACTTGTATTTGTAAATGGCAATAGCATTTTTTTTTTTGTTGGAAGGGAAGTTGAAGAAGATCACGTCGGATAGATTTTGAATAGGCTTCTCAAAATGATGTCAATTAAGCAATACTATAATATCAAAAGAGCTTACTAGCCTTAAATAAGGTAATTTGGTGATGAAGTGTGGACATGTGTTCCCTTAATATGTGAGCAGAATCATATGTATACGGATGTGACTTTTATTTTTGCTTTTTTTTTTTTTCCCCCTTTGTCTTTATTTTAGGTCATCTTACATTAATGATGATTATTTGGTTGGACAAGATAAAGATCGATAACATGAGTAGTAAGCTACAGTTCACCATAAGTTGCCACCTACAAATTATGTTTTCCCCTAATTTGGGTGTATACAAATTTTGTTGACGCAAAATCATATGCATAGATAGGAATCTCCTTGTTTTCTATCTCTTTTAAGGTCTTTTTATATGGATTGAGAAAGTAGTGACAATTTGGCCTCACAAAATCACTAGGAATGACGTGGCAATAAGACCAATCCCTAATAAATTGTGACCAATAAATACAATGAGGTTGCCTTGAGACATCACCAATCCTTTTATATATTGTGACTAATACTCCAATAAAGTTCCTATAAATGATGATGTAAGTATGTGTTTAGGAGATATAGAGTGTTAAAAACTATTTTGATAAAAATGTACATATTCTTAGAATTTGAGGCTCTTTAGTGTAGCATATAGTGCATACTTGGTAAATCTTTAAAACTCAAAAGTAACTTGATAGTACAATTACTCTTAAGAGACTCGTATTTGTAAGGGCTTGTTGATCAAATTTTGTGAGTACTACAATAATGTATATAACAACAACCGTTTTTCTTTTGGTTAAATTGATGGCAGCTTGCTTCTCATAAAACTCTTAGATCAATCATATAGCATGTCGGTGACCTACTTACACAACTAAATTAATTAAAATACACTCATATAGATCATGATATCAAATATTTCTGATAGACCTCACCCTCATAAACACAACAGACTAATCTTATATTACAGCTATATGACCCATCCCAATCTTAAATTCATGTCACAATCATCAAAAATATTTATAAACTCTATTTGATTCATTATTATCCATTGTTGATTATATCTATGGTTAGTTGTGACATTTAGAAAAACATTTATCACAATTTTTATCCAAAATTGAGAAACCAAGGGGTAAAACAGTCCAAGAGAATGTTTGGGATGAATATAAAACTCCAACTCGTTGACCCTCAAGAAATCCCAATGGCGGCCCCTACGCCGTTGGCCTTGCCCACCCCTCTCCTCTTTCTCTCTCTTACCCCTCTCTGTTTCTCTCTCTAACCTCCCTTACTATTAAAGACAGAGGAAACTAAGAAGCAAACTGCACACTAACAAAAACAAAATCTTGCCCCCCCCCTCCCTCATTCTCTCTCTTCATTCTCTCTCTTGTTTCTCTCTCTAACCTTGTTGAACACCAAAAATTACTGGGGAACAGAGACAGACAGACAAAAGCAGCAGCAGAAGCTTTGCTCTGTTCTAGAAAGAGAAAACCAAAAAAACAGAGTGAGAGAGCAAAAAAAAGAAATAAAAAAACAGAGTGTCTGAACAAAACTCAGCATCAACAATGGATGAAGATGGGTTCTTGAGAAATTTATGGGCTTTGAAGCTCTTAATCTTGTGCTTCATTTTGCTGGTAGTGGCTATGAGAGTGATGGTGGTTTTATGGTGGAGGCCTAGGAAGATTGAAGCCCATTTTGCAAAACAGGGGGTTAGAGGACCACCTTATCAGTTCTTCATTGGCAATGTCAAAGAGCTTGTCCAGCTCATGTTGAAGGCTTCCTCTCAACCCATGCCTTTCTCTCACAACATTCTTCCCAGAGTCTTCTCTTTCTATCATCACTGGAGAAAAATCTATGGTAATTTTGATGCTTCCCCTGTTTTTTAACTCTCTGTTTTGTTCTTATTTTTTCTGGGTGTTTTTCTTTTGGGTGTTACTTGAATTTCATAATCTTTTTTTGGTTTGCCAAGAGGTAAGGTTGCGCATATCCGAACCAATGAGTATATGAATTGCTAGGATCCACATTGACTGAGTTGTTGTATGTAGGTTGGTTTTTGGTTTTTACAATTTTCACAATTTTCATCATTGAACCCATATGGGTTTTGTTTCTAGCACAGCCCTTGAGATTTTCTTTTGAGACAGGAAACAAAAATTCTTGGGTTTTGGTTCAGTTTTATCCTCCAAAGATTATGACTTTTCAGGGAAGAAGAGTACTTTCTGAAATAAAATTTCATCTTTTTTATTTTATTTATTTTAATTTTTTTTTTTTTTTTTTTGAAGGGTGAAGCCCTTTTGTGCTTTTCAATGCCCAAGTAATTTGTTTCCTTCTTTTCTGGCCTCTGCCAATCCTTCAATGTCTAATGTAATCATCCTTGTCTTCTTCCCCTGTTTTCTGTCTCTGACATTGGTGTTCTTCCAGCTCAAGGAAATTTGTACTTATTCATCAATTTCAGTTACTAAAAGCATTGAATTTCCATCAGTTTCAGTTTTCTTTTTCTTTTTCTTTTCTTTTGAATTCAAACTGATAATGAATTGTAACTATTGGCTGTTGGGTAAAAAAAAACACATGTATCTTGCTGGCTCTCCTCCTATCTTCTTCATTCAATTGATTGCTTCATTCAGGTAAAAACAAATCCCAATTGAACACCCCAAAACAATATATTCTTTTTTTTTTTTTCTTGTAAAAAAGAAATAAAAATGAGAGCTTTCTTGAGAAATATTAAATGTATGTGGGGTTAAATAATCATTGCCCTTTTCAGATTTCTGTCTCTCTTTTCTGCTCACTAGCTTCTGATGCAAAGAGGAGCTCCAAATTTTCACAAAACCAACTACTAGTACTTTGTTTCTTTCTTAGTGGCGCAGCCTTGAGTTGTCCTCTTAAACTTTCTCTCTCTAGACTAGACTAGGGTCTACATTATCCCCCCCCCCTCTCTCTCTCTCTCTACACTGTAATAATCTGAATTTCATGGTTTCTGTGTGTTTTTTTTTTTGTTTTGGTTGATTTATTAGCTGCTTCATTTACCTTTTCTGCAAACTAGTTAATTTACTACAGTACTTGAAGTTGTATGGCATTTCCTCCTTGGTGTAATGTGTTTATTTCCCCCACATATTCATTGCTATATTTACTCTTTTACCGGTTCCAAATTTTGCAAGCTCTAATTACTAGGAGTACAATTTTACATGTCATAATAATGTAGGTGCAACATTCATAGTGTGGTTCGGACACACTCCTCGCTTAACCGTCTCGGATCCGGACCTCATCCGAGAAATATTCACCTCCAAGTCCGAATTCTATGAGAAAATCGAAGCCAACCCGTTAGTGAGACAACTCGAGGGTAACGGGCTAATCAGCCTCAAGGGCGAAAAATGGGCTCACCATCGCAAAATCATAACACCCACCTTCCACATGGAAAATCTCAAGGTAAATCAATATTTCATTTCAGTTCAGTTCAATACGATTCAGAAAAATTGAACCGAGTCTGACTATAATATAATTTTTTTTTGGTTGGGTGATCATAGTTGTTGATACCAATGGTGGGAAAGAGTGTGGAGGAAATGGTGGACAAGTGGGACCAGATGATGTTGGAGAGAGAAGGAGGAGAGAAAGAGAAAGAGAAGGAGAAGGAGAAGGAGGTGGAAATAGAAGTTTCAGAGTGGTTTCAAGGGCTGACAGAGGATGTGATAACCCATATAACATTTGGAAGCAGCTATGAAGAAGGGAAAGCCATTTTTAGGCTTCAAAGCCAACAGATGGTACTTGCTGCTGAGGCTTTTCAAAAGGTTCTCATCCCTGGTTATAGGTAACTACCTAATTTTTTTACTGCTTATATATATTCTAGTAGTACTCATCATCATTCATCATCATCATCCAATTTTTACTGTATGTCCACCTAGTATAATTCCTCTTTCTAGCCTTCTTCATTCTTCTAGTATGGGTAACTTTTTGAGTGTTTATTGTTGTAACTTGTAGTATACAAATAGTCAAATAGGACAACTCTTTATTAGGTTTTAAAGGAAGCATAAAAGCAAATTTACATAGATTCTAGGTACTATGTAACTCCTTAATAACTTGTTCTCTTCCATAGTTTCACTAGATTCATCTGATTGAACTAAACCGAAATTAAGAAGAAGTTTACTGAGATGAAATTTAACTGAGAATTGTAGGAATTTGTTTCTTAGTGAGAACATGACACCAAAGAAGCTGAAGTCAAAAACTAGTAATTTAATTTAGAAGAAGCACGAATAATCAAGAAATAAAATCATATTTCTTAAATAAAAACGTGACTTGTTGTGACATGTCGCTCTCTCTATATGTAAAGTGAATCGATAACCTTAACTCACCTAACAATTACTCGTATATACTAGTTCCATTTCATGTTATTCACACATATATACACACATGTCATGTGTAAATTAACTTTCTTATGATATGTTTGTGAAATGTGAAACAGATTCTTGCCAACAAAGAGGAATGTGAAGTCATGGAAATTAAACAAAGAGATTAGAAGATCATTAGTGAAGCTAATTGAGAGAAGAAAAGTAGAGAATTTGAGGTGCAATAACATGGAAGCAACAGCAACAGAAAGTGGGCCAAAGGATTTGCTGGGCTTAATGATCCAGGCTGGGATGAGATCAGAGCAACAGATTGCCAAAAACAACATCTCTGATCAATCAAGCATTAACAACAATATTATTAATAATAATGTTATTAATAATAATAATAATAATAATAATGTTAATAATAATAATAATAATAATAATGTTATTAATAATAATAATAATAGGATTAGTGTGCATGATATTGTGGAAGAGTGTAAGAGCTTCTTCTTTGCTGGGAAACAAACGACGTCGAATCTGCTGACATGGACGACTGTGCTGCTAGCAATGCACCCACACTGGCAGGACCTGGCACGTGAGGAGGTCTTGAGAGTATGTGGATCACGTGACATCCCCTCCAAAGATGACATTTCCAAGCTTAAGATGGTATGTATTGTCATTTGTCCCCTCTAATATTTTTACTTTTTTTTTTTTCTTTTTTTTTCCCCACTCCCTTATTTTGTCATCTAGCATAGCTTCTACAAACAATTTTTATAATTAATTCACTCACATTCCAAAACAGCCTATGTTCCCTACTCTATTTCTGCTTTGTATACAATTGTCATTATATACTAGGTAACCCTTTGTGGGTCCTTATGGATATTAACATGTGGCTGGATTAGCAGTATATTATGGTTATGTTTGGCGGATTTAGCTGATAAGATATCTAATAAAGTAGTATATCGTCAAAAAAATAATTCAATTGTTATAAAGTAGTAACAAATTATCTTAAAAAGTTATTTGGGGTGAAAATTTTGTTATGATAGCTTTTCAAAATTAACTGAAAACATTTAAATAGAGAGCTACTTATTATCTTACCGTATTTTGTATGTAGATGTTGAATGTTGAGTTTGAGATATTTTAAAAGATAAGAGTACCTTATGCTAAAATAAAAACACAATCCAATATGTTGATTACACTATTTTATACTAAGATCTTTCATCTCGTCATTTTCACACTATATAAAGAATGAATTCAACTCAGTTTAGTTCTACATTTTACTTTTTCTCTTTACATCACTACTCATTTCGTTCTTATAATTAGTTCAATTTAGCATCATTCTTACATTAAATTGTGGATTAGACTCTAATTTTGTTATGCTATGATCCAATGTGCAGCTGAACATGATACTAAACGAGTCCCTCCGATTATACCCGCCAGCAATCGCCACAATCCGACGGGCCAAACACGACGTTGAGCTAGGAGGATGCAGGGTCCCACGTGGGACCGAGCTTCTAATGCCAATCCTAGCCGTTCATCACGATCAAGCCATTTGGGGCAACGATGCCAACGAGTTTAATCCCCTGCGATTCGCCGACGGTGTGTCCCGTGCAGCCAAACATCCGGTGGCGTTCATCCCCTTCGGCCTCGGGATCCGCACCTGCATCGGCCAGAACCTAGCCATCCTACAGGCTAAGCTCGTGGTCGCCATGTTACTACAACGCTTCTCCTTTAGGCTGGCCCCGTCGTATCAACACGCCCCAACCGTGTTGATGCTCTTGTATCCTCAGCATGGTGCTCCAGTCATATTCCGACACCTGTCCGAGGATGAGCCTGTGGGACCCGCTCCCCAGGATCGAGGGTAGGGTCGGGAATTGTTGAGCTACATTTTATTATAGTAGTAGTAATAAAATGTAGCTCATCTTATATGCGCGTGTGAGCGTGCGTGCGTGGTGTTTATATAGTGTTATCGGCTAATTTGATAATTATAGTAGTATGTTTTTAGTTAATCATGTCATCGGCTTTTTACTAACAAGCAATCTTGATCGGCCAAATTAGTAAATTTTAATGGGTTATGTTGGGTAGAATCACAATTGACTAACTTCGAGTGGTGTGATGGTGACTATTAGTGACATCCTTGTAATCTTTGCCCAAAACGTATACCTTATTGAAAGGTTTTTGGCAATGTTAACTTTTCTATTTAGGCTTTTAGATTGGTAATTAAGTGGGGGTAAGTAGGTATTAGTAGCCAAAAAAAACATGTGAAGGTCTTGGTGGGAGGATATGTTTTTTTGATTGGTTTATCTCTCATGTATGTAATGTATATTTTGGCTTCATTTCCTACACAATTTTGTGGTATTTCCAAAAGACAAAAAATGGGGGCAAAAAAAAAAAAAAAAAAGGTCATCTACATCTAAAGGCCACATGTTGTGTATTTCAATTCAGTACTCTTATCCCCTCCTTCCCATAACCCAATAATTAGCTTTGAGTAATGATAAATTTTGTTTGAAGGAAAATTAATTATGAATAATTTCAAGTTTGGGACATATATAAAGTAATAATAATTCAAAATTTGCATAACTCTAATAGTTTATTGATGTTTAGCAGTTTCTTACATGAGCAGTCCCGCAATAAAGGATGTGAATCCCCGTTTGTGCTGTCTTCAACACCGATCTTCTTATCGACTTCGACTTGATGAGTTGATTGTTTCTGTGTTTCGAATCTTTCAAGAGCCACTCAAGAGCTAACCCATCTCGATATGAACCAAACATTTGAGAGAAAAAGGGGTAAAAGGAAACCAAATACTCCTAAAGGGATTCAAACGTTAACAATTATTACTGAGTGAATATCACAAAAATGGAAAATCGATCACTAGAACCAACCTATATATGTTGGTTTTCAAATCTATTCTATATATTGGACTTAATTTTAAACAAAATTGGGTGCTAGTAGTAGCAAGTACACAAGCTTACAACTCCACCTAGAGCCTTGCATGTATAAATCCTTGGGCATTGAGCAAAGAAAGAACCAGGAAATCGAGAGGATGAACAAAAAAAGTGAGAAACACAAAGAAGCAGTGAAGCTTCCAAGGAAGGATTGCATTGATTAAATTAACTAATTATACTTAACCTAAGATTAAATTAGATTATGAAAAGTAGTAATTACTCGTAATAAATTCAATTACCAATGCAAGGTTGTGTTCATAAAAGTCCGGCGAGATCACGGCCAGGGAGCCTAGATCTTAGGTGGAAGGGTTTAGTTATTGGTTAGTGTTTCCACTTTTAATGTTTGTGAAAAACTATGTAGTTTGTCACTTCCTCAATTTTCAAACACATACATATGAAGGTTGTTGCATTAACTTGTACGTTAATTTGGCAATCACTTTTGGGATTACACCACTTGTTGTCCATAAGTTTTTTTTTTTTTTTTTTTTTCCGTTCCGAAAGGGTCCATAAGTTCATTTTTACTAATCTAGTGTTTTTTAAAGCAAAATTTAGGTTTTTTTTTTTTTTTTTAATATGGGACAGATCCTAAACATACTTAGAGTCAAAGTTTAGCGTGCCCATTAGAAGGCGATTCCATGCAGCTTTTGAGAGCTTTTATTGTCACCAAAAGTTGAAATTATTTCAAGATCTCTAAAGATTTGCATGCCAAATATAGTCTACAAGTTAATAACTTAGGACTGCGCAACTCAAATCTTCCGATTCCATCGCTAATTCTATTAAAGAACAAATTTCCATCAAAAAATCACAACTAGCCTTATAAAAACTTTTTAGTGTTTAAGAACAAATTTCTATCTGTCACCTTTTATGAAGGATCAACAGCTCGATCTTCATAGTTCATATATAATCATGCACGCACTCAGCCGGCCACTCAGGATATTCAACGACAAGATTGGCAGAAAAAACTTAATACTCGTATATAGATTCGTTCCTAACTTATAATACATTCATTGTTATTATTTATATTTTCTTCTATTTGTTTTTTCAGTGTCCAAGATTAATTAGTAGGGTGATTCACCTAGCAATTAATCAAATATGAGTGATCCTCATATATATACTCATCACAGGCTTTCCAAATATAAGATAAAATATCTATCAAAAAAAATAAATATATAAGATAAAATAAAAACTCAAATTACTGTTACAAAAATTATAAAATAAAAGATCTTAGCTAGGTTGCAACTCCAAGGCAAAAATATATAGATGTTCCTTCTAAATTAAAGCAAAGATATAATGCAGCATGCAAATTAAATGTAATTAAAAGATATTTCCGTAGTATTATACTTTAATTATGGAGTTTGGGGCTTTGAGCAGTGCACATACATCTAGCTAGTGGTGATATTGTAGTTACAACTTACAAGTAATAGCCAATCTTTATAGTTTTGTAATGAATTCTTAAGACTAATTAATTCATCTATTGCTCTTTTTGGGGATCTTAGTTATAAGTGTTCTATTGTTCTTTGGGCTGCTCCAATTGTTTTGTTGGCCCCCAAGAAGCATTTGTCTAGGGGTGAACATATATAGTACTTTTTTCTTAATCCTAGTTTCTTTAATTTTTTTCAAGGATTGTGTATAAATTTTGCAGTTTTTGTGTAACACTTGATATCAGAGATTAGGATTTAGATTTAATTTGCATGTATTTACATTTGTGTCTCACTAGCTCCTTTATACTAGAAAAAAAAAAAAAATGTTACTGTTTGATATTATATTAATTGCTTTTCATTATTAAAAGAGAACCAAAGCATGGTATGAAGCATGTGACTCCATCTTTAATTACCCTATGGGCTAGTAATATTTTTATATTCCATAATGTAATACAAAGAATATTTAACCATGGTATTTGTAGGTATGGATTGATTAGTTAGCATGCATGGCACAGTAACAAATCCAAGAAACCTCCCACATCCTTCAAGGGTCAGGGATGTTTCAAATGGCCCGTTTTCATGGGTCATAATATTTGGATAAAGCATGTCACTATCGTGTTAAAGACAATTCTTCACACAGAGAAAGACCGAAGAGTTGATTTCCTTCGAAAGCCTTCTCCATGTCGTCGTATTCGTATATCACACCAAGATTTATGTATGTGAACTAAGGTCGACTAAGAAGACTCCGATCCTTGACACTCTAACATCAATTTATAACTATTGTATTGGCGTGGGAGGCTTAATAGTTAGGAGAAACCTAACAAACATCCTACACAAAAACAAACACAAGAGAATTGTTTTCATAAGGAATAAACGAAACACATGTGAGCTAAGAAACCTATGTTACCCTTAGCTAGCTAGCTTCCTCCTTCCCCTACATGCTCTAAACATATATGAGTTCAATCCTAAACATTTATTAATTAGTTCCATCAAAATTAATCCGAAAAAGCATGTGCTTTCTGTGTGCAATATATTAAGTAATAGGAGTAGCAACCAAAAACAAGACACCCTACACATAATAATACACCTATGGTTAAACAAGCAAATGAAAACAAGGTCAATGATGAGGATACTCATATAAGGAAAGATTGGGTTTATTTCTCATGCTTCTCACTTATGTATATATGAGTATCATGCAACCAACCACAATATAATACTCGAGCATAAATGCAATGATATATATAAAGAGTGCGTTTATTTCAACTCACCGATTTTGTATTTAATTCAATTTAGTTTAGTTCATTTCTGTAACTTAATATTTCTCTCATATAATAGTGTATTACTATCCGTTTAATTCAGCGTCAATTCATTTTAGTTCAGTTCAGTTTGTCACATTCAGTTCAATTCATATCGTTTCAGTTAAAATAAACACACCCAAAGAAAAAAGAAGAAACATAAAAGAAAGCAATTGACTCATCCGCCGATAAAAGTGTAGGATATTTCCAACATATTAGTCGTTATCTATGATAATTGATACTATACTTTTACTATATAGTAGTATAAAATTTGAATGCTAAATTCAATACTTGTTCAGAAATGGTATGCAAGGGTTTTTAAGGAGACATGTGCATGTGTTCCTAAAAGTTCATTGCCAAAAACGATCCCCAAGTACATGTGATTAAGGCCAAAGGACGGCTTTTTATCCTACTCTCTTTTAGTTTTTATTATGATTGAATAAATTTTACTCCCTCCGTCCTTGAATAATCTTTCCAGTTGCTTTATGCACACATACCAAGGATGAGGCAAAATTACTCTCTACCCCTTATATAAAGTGAAAGATGAGAGAATAAAGTTTTAAAGGCAAATAT
>BSSO01002259.1:0-19909 GCA_030267885.1 Mesembryanthemum crystallinum | reverse complement strand
TAGATTCATCTTAAAAAATATTTTCAAAATATCAAATTTTTATAACTTTTCGAGTTTATATAAGTACAATTATTGATGGTCAAAGTGTCGTCTCGAAGACCGTGCAAAATCTCTACGTAAAGATTTTTAAAGAACGGAGGGAGTAATACTCAAGACCATACATGAATATCTGCTTTGCTTTCCTCTTGATTTATTGAAAAGATGCAACA
This sequence comes from Mesembryanthemum crystallinum, assembly GCA_030267885.1. Taxonomy (NCBI): domain Eukaryota; kingdom Viridiplantae; phylum Streptophyta; class Magnoliopsida; order Caryophyllales; family Aizoaceae; genus Mesembryanthemum; species Mesembryanthemum crystallinum. The sequence goes on along the minus strand of BSSO01002259.1, from coordinate 19,700 downwards.
ATGTTCATTGTACTTTATTTTCGAATAGACTTTCTCCAAGTCTTGCTTTGTGCATGAAATATTGTAAACGAGCCAGAGTAGTCGCGAACGGCTTTCAAACATGCCCGGTAAAATCTCACTCATTTATAAAAGATCCGAATAGAGAACCAATCTGATACTTGCTTAATAAATGAGGCAAGTACAAGCAGCCCCTACTTGACCACTAGTATTGTGATGGGCTGTAGTGCCTCTGCCCTCTAGCCCCTATGCTTGGCAATAAATGGGCTGGTGTGCTCGTGAGAGGCCTCTAAACATACTCGGTTAAAGCTCGAATAAAGGTCACTCATTAATAAACTATCTAAGCATGCTCACAAATTTGATACTCATATAATAGATGAGCTAAGTGAGCACAAGATACTTGGCTCGACTCGACTCGACTTAACTTGTTTTTTTAGTATGTAATTATTACCATGGAAGACCAAAACATTACACAATTTGGAGGGGCATGCCCCTCTTTACAAGGAAACAAACACATTACTCATAGCAAGTGCACACTTTATAGGAAGGGTTTCACGAAAACCATGAGCTATGTAGGGTTAAAAACACTCAAGAGCCTGTTTTTATCACACATCAGTAACAAAACCAGAAATTTTATGGTAGAGAATCGGCATGTCCTGCTTGATTAAGTGCTGAGGTCTCTTGACTTTGTGCTCCCAAACTGCTTCATTCCTCGTTTTCCATGCACTGTATACAAGACAAAAAATACTTGCTAGGTAGACCTCCTTCTGGAAGTTGGAAGCTCTACTTGTTTTAGAAATCCAAGCACACAGCTTCATGAGGTTAGAAGTTGCAGCTGTAATTCCCAGTTTCTGTTTCAGCATATCAAGACATTTTTTTTTTTTTTTTTTTTGCTGAAAACATAATCAAAAAACAGATAAGCTGTAGTTTCAGTATCACTACCACACAAGGGACAGATATCATCATTGCAGATCCCCATAGCTTTCAGCCTGTGTCTTGTTTGTAGTCTATCTAAAGCAGCTATCCAAAATATGAAGTTGTGTTTAGGTAATGAGACCCTATTCCAGACCCAGCAGTCTCATTTAACCTTGGGTTAAGGGGGTTTTAGCCATTTGTGCCCTGCAGCTGTGGTATAGTTCCCGTTAGGACTAGCAGGCCACTTTCCATTGCTGTACCCAGAAGGCAATAAGTTCCTGCACTCACATATTATTTACCATGACCAGTAAGCTGGGGGGGGGGGGGGGGGGTAGTTCCACCAGTCAAGACCATGATTGATCCACTTCACTGATAAGCTATGAGTTTAGAAGCCACAAACCATACATATTTACCAACTGCAGCCATATTCCAGACAAGACAGTTTCTAATCCCCAATCCACCTTGATTTTTTGGTTTGTAGACAAAGCCCCAAGAAATAGGAGGGACTCTTTCATAGTCAATCTTACCATCCCTCAGATAAATTCTACATATATCTATAATTTTCTTTATCACACTTTTAGGGAGGATAATAACGGAAGACCAATAAGTGTGAATGCTGAGAAGACAGAATTGACCACTAAAGCTCTTCCTGCATATGCCATGTTCTAATCTTCAAGGGCATCTTATCAATCAAAGTTTCACAATCAGCAGCAAGCAATCTCTTTGAAGACACAGGCACACCAAGGTATTTAAATGGTAAACATGTTGAAAGCCACTAGTAGTAAGAAAAGTACTTACTGTATCAGAATCCATATTGCAAGTGTAGATTACCGACCTTTTTTTTTTTTTGATAAGTTGTAGATTACCGACTTAGTGTAATTAGCCACTAAGCGTGATGCACAAGAGAATGTGGCAAACCCCCTATGAAGCAAGTTGACTGAAGTGGCATCTCCATGACAGAATAGGAGCAAATCTTCAGCAAAGCAAAGATGATTGAGCTCCAAAGATTTACACTTGGGATGAAATCTGAATTTTTCCATTTGACCAACTTTCTTCAAGATTCTATTCAAGTAATCCATGCAGATGACGAAAAGAATAGGTGACTCGACTTAATTTTTGTACTGCCATATGCGCATGTGCACAACAACTAATTTTTGAATAATAGAAAATCAAGATGATATAGCTATGTAGTTAATATATTTTCTTTTCTAATTAGGTGCGCAGTTCAAATCTGCTAATCAAAGCATAAATGATTATATTGGCCAGGATTTGAAGTTGTGGACAGTGGATGTTGCGGAACAGGGCTAATAGATGGGGCACAACTATGCAATATATTCTCACCCATGTGTGAAGTTGATGACAAGTATTTATTCTGGGATAGCTTCCATCCCACTGAGAGGGCATATCAGATCCTTGTTCACCAGATTGTTGACAAGTACAGCGGCGTATTCTCCTAAGACAATCTCATTTACTTATTTTAGTCTTTCACATCCTGTACTCTCTTACCATGACATAAGATTAAATTTGTAATTTTCATCAAATTATATTTTGAATGATTTATAAGTGAATCAAAACTAAAATTATCTGTTGGAAAGATGTTTGAAACTCTCGTGGGTTTGCTTGGTGTATGGTAATGGGAGCATATTCGTTGCTGGGGCTTTGAGAGTTAGAAATGTCAACACGGCTAACAGCTTGACAGTGTCATGGAAAATGACTGTGTAACTTCCTGGTTGAACGTTGCCCCCTAGGCAGGCTCGAACACGGCAAGATGTTACCTGAAACGGCCTTGTTCTGGTTGCTTGCTTCACTTCTGTGCTAACAGACCGTGACAAAGCCAGGGCGTATCTAGCAGTTCTGCACCTTGTCTTTTTGCTTAGTAAAAGGTATAAATACCCCTTTTTAGGGCAGGTCTTGAGGGTGTGGTATCTTGTACTTTAGGGTTAGTTAGTTGAAATCTATTAATCTATAGATTTTATCATATTTCTCCATCAGATTGCTCTGTGAGCTGATCTTCCCAAACTTCCATTAATCATTTTTATTGCACAGCTGAAAGTCAGCAAGGGGTGTGTATCGGCCACTAGCCAGAAACAACACAGAAATCTTTGTTGTTACAGGAAGAAAATACGGAACACCATAGTGGTAAATTCCTCGTAATTGAAAACCAAAGATCTCGAGAATTTTCCCATAGCCACAAATATCCAGGACCAGGAACCCTCTTGATGAGCCCCTTCCTTTGCTATATGATCAGTGACATTGTTTTCTTTGTGGCGGGGAAAGCGAAGTTTGAAATTTGGATCTCATAGACTTTTTAGGATCTCTTGGCTGTCATAAGAGCCGCTCGTGTTGTGGGGAACACCCAACCCGACCATGTTGCTCTGCGGTGTTTGATAGTGCTAAGAAGTTTAAGACACGATATCAGCAGATACATTATGTATGTTGCACTAGGGACATGAGTGTAAATGCGTGATAAAAATAGCTTAGCTGTCTATATGTTTCTCTGTTGTTGCTCTTCTAATTTTCCCACAAAATGTACCATCAGTTTGATCTGGTTATCACTTGTGACAACATTTTATCACTCCCCTGCAAGTTTTGGCCAAAATTAGGCAGCATGCGAGCGCTGCCTCCCGTGACCTGGTGCACCAGATCATTTAATCAGCAAGCGGCAGGATCAGCATTCAGGAAACTTTGTTCACCATTAGGGTTTCTTATCTCAGTTAATCTATACCAACTTGAAAGGGAGTACGAGGACACACTATTTGCAATGCTATTTTCTGCTATTTAATCAGTCCATTTGTACCTGAAATATATTCCTTATCTTAACTTCTTTTGTTTAGGTTTGTTGATTTATACATCATGATCTAAGATTCTAAACCACTCTTCTTTAGAACATAATCTTCTATGATTTGAAGAGAAAGCAGAAGATTGGGGGATTAGGGTGACACCAAGCAGCCTGGTGTATATAGAATTGCTTTGAGATGTCAACTGAAATACAAGAAGCTAAGATAAGTTTCCAACAATTATTGCTTTGGACACAATCATTTTGCTTGTGGCTAATATTAGTGCTCGATTTTCTAGATAAGTAAATATTACCTTGCTTGATATGAATGCTACCTGCAGTGACAATGCATAGAACCAATGAAAACTGAAACCACCATGGATTTGCCGTATGAGTCCAACAGGAGCTTAAGGGGTATCTCGGATGGATATTATCTTAGGAATCTTAACTAGTAATTGATTGATAGAGACCATTAAAGCCTGAACCAAGAGCCTATATAGGCTATGCCTTCAATCTTAGAAATAGGCCCAGGCAGCTCTTGCTTGAATTCAAGGATGTTGATGAATGGCTACGAGGTCATGAATGCATTGGTTCTAGTGTTTTCTCATTCACACCTTACTCATTCTTCAGTATGTGGGAGACTATTCTCATACTCCCTCCGTCTCCAAATCTCCTAGGCAAGTTCCTTTTTTGGTTGTCACATAATCTCTTAGGCATATTCCTTTTTTGGACAATTTTTTCCTCAAAAGTGACAAGTTTGCCCTTAGTTTAGTTGACCATCAAATTGAGAAAAAAGTGAGATTTTGTAAAATTTTCATTTCCATACAAATTTCAGAAAATGGGAAAATAATTTTATATAATATCCAAATATAATTAAATTATAAAATTTCAGAAATTAGCCAATACTACCAAAAAAAAAAAAAAAAACAAAGGGTATTTTAGACTTTTCACAAGCTTCTTAAATTTCCCACCAATATGTACTTGCCTAGGAGATTTGGAGACGGAGGGAGTAATATTTTTCATGCCTTTTATGTGGTCAAGTCGCTTCGTACCTTTTATGAGGTCGGTGAAGTCGACCCGGATGTTACGGGATCACAGCTCGAGTCCCTCGTCTTGGTGGTCGGAGCAATGGTGCCCAGCTCAACAACCTCACCTTATATTTGTAATATTCTTCCTTATCCTAGCTTCTTTTTGGTTCTTGATTTTAGGCATGTGATCATCATTTTTACCATATATTCTTCTCCAAAGTTTGATCAGCATTAAATGATCAGGTACATATCATATGGAAGAAAACTAGGGATCTGGTTTGGGCTGAGAGATTCAAGACTTGCCGTAAGAGAAATGTGATCTAGAAATGCAGAAGACATGAAGAGAAAGTAAGTCCCGTCACCTAAGAAGTGTTTCCAAGTTTAGTAAGCAACATCCAACATGCAAGAAAAAGATGTAAAAAAACCTATTAGCCACTTCTCTAAGCATGATACTGTTGGAGAAGATTGTCTTTTAAAGACACCCTTAAAAGTTGTGACTCACTGATCAAAACTTTAACTTAACAAAAAGAAAGAAAGAAAAAGCTAAGATTCAAGACTACTATGCAGTATTCTCTTGGTTGTAGATTAAAGAATTGGTCATTTTGCTTACCATTATTTGTCTTCTCTCTTTGTATTTTCCCCTGGCGCTGCAGCTGTGGTGTTGAGCAGCCCCCGCCACATGAGAACGTGCCCGCAATGTTTGCATATGGAGACTCGATCGTGGATCCCGGAAACAACAACCAGTTCTCAACCATAGTCAAGTGCAACTTCACACCCTATGGCAAGGATTTTGCTGATCATAAAGCGACTGGAAGATTTTCTAATGGCCGAATCCCTACCGACTTCTTAGGTACAAACAGAATATGAATGAATTTTTCATTCTTATGGTGTGATTGTATGCCTTTTGGAGTTGAGTTTATTTTTATTTAGTGAGCCCTACACTTGATCTCATCTATGTTGCAGCGGAGGAATTTGGTATTAAGAAGTATCTGCCAGCATTTCTCGACCCAAGTTTGAAGGAGACGGATCTTCTCACTGGTGTGAGCTTTGCTTCATCAGCTAGTGGATATGATCCTTTGACATCTCAAATGATAGTAAGTGATTCATCTTCTCACAGTAAAAACAAATATACATATAACAAAAGAGGAGATTAACTTTGATTGTTTTATTGGTTGATTGATGCTTGTAGTCAGTGAAGCCATTGGAAGAACAGTTAGAGATGTTCAAGGAGTACATTGAAAGGGTCAAGAAAATTGTCGGAGTTGAAAGAACAAACTTCATTATTAACAATAGCATCTCTGTGGTCGTAACAGGCACTTGTGATCTCACCAATACTTATTTTCACACTCCTTTTAGAATCACCCAGTATGATGTGGATTCTTATACGGACTTTATGCTCAATTTTTCTATTTCCCATTTAAAGGTAATTAAATAATTTTCAATACATTGATACATACATACATACATACATGCACTTATATCTTCATACATAAACATGAACTTTTTTTTCCTTTTAATTACCAGGAGTTGTATAAATTAGGGGTTCGAAAGATTGCCGTAGGAAGCTTAGGACCGATAGGGTGTATACCAGCACAAAGAACACTAGCAGGTGGCTTATGGAGAGAATGTCCAAATTTCCTCAATGAAGCGGCACAGTTATTTAACTCTAAACTCGAAGAAGAACTTGTCTATGTCAGCACCAAGCTTCCCAACTCTAAGCTTATCTACATGGATCTGTACAGTGTTTTGATTGATCTCATATTGAATAACACATATTATGGTACAACTCTCCCTTCTCTCGTTCATTCATTGTATTGTTTGTTTTTCTTTAATTAGTAAATATATTTGAATTCATGCACCACACAGCAGGAAAGAGGAATATAGATTTGTCAAGCAATACTAGTAGTAATATTACTTAAGTTCATGTTTATATCTTTTCTTTTGATCTATTAAAAAGGTGCAAACCGTTCGTTGTACTTTACATATGAGCACATCAACAGGTAATTTATGAATGATGGAGAATCATCCATAGTTCAAATTGATATAGTTACTTAGTAATTAATATGCTCTCTGTTTTTCTTCTTCAGAAATACTTAATTATTTTAAAACTACTAATCAAAACATAATTAATTAATATTGGTCAGGATTTGAAGTTGTGGACCGAGGATGCTGTGGGACAGGGCTAATAGATGGGGCATTCCTTTGTAACGAATACTCCCGCCTATGTGAAGATGATGAGAAATATGTATTCTGGGATAGCTTTCATCCCACTGAGAAAGCATATCGAATCCTAGTTCACCAGATTGTCAAAAAAAACTTTGGTTTATTCTTCTAGTTAAGCCATTATCATCAATTCGTTTATCTTAATCTTTCATATACTCTTGTACTCCCTTACCGTGACAGAAGATTGATTTCTAATTTTCATCATATAACTTTGAAATTATTATTTTGTTGGAAATATGTGTCGAGCTTATATTGTGGGAGCATTTTGCTGATGGGCAACTAAAATCAGTGATTAATCAATGTGAAGAACCAAATCATTCAAAAGGTTAAGTAGATGGATGAATACCCAAGTTATTTATGGTTATTGTATCCTCTAATCTCTTGTTTAGGATGCGTAGCGAAGTGGTGTAAATGATGCTCTATCTACAATAAACTCTTTAAAGATGGATTTTTTCCTGTGATGGAAAAGGCTTCATTGGTGACAAGAACTGTACAAACCTCAATGATGCTCTATCTACCACATCATGATGTTGCTCCAGCTTAGTCCAAAGTTGATGAGCACTGGCCTTGTATTCATTTTGCAGTTTGCTTTCCTTTCTCTGCAAACTGAACTCTGGATAAGCATGCTTTTCTTCTTTCTTTCTTTCTTCTTTCGTTGTTGGAGTACAATTCACACAAGGAGACTGAAAAATCTGAAACTAGTTGTGCTAGTCATGCTTCTCACAAATCATCTGAAAGTAGTTGTTCTCGTAAGGTTGTAACAAATTAAGAAAATGGAGAGGTATAAGTATAGTAATGAGGTGTGTAATTAGTGACGATAGAAGGAGCTTTGACAATGAGTAGTGCTAGCTTATACTGTTTGTGTCCGCACGCATGATCTTTCAACATTTCTCAACTTTCTTGAACAATCTTATAGTTAATATTTATGTTGCTTAATGTTCCAAATCTTGATGGTATTTTATACATGTGTATCATTTGAGTGCATGACAACTGCTACAGGTATGCAGAACACAATTTGCAGTGTCCGAGTGGATTTAAAGATGTGGAGAAATGGCATACAAATTTGCAGGACTATTGTTCAGAATCCAAATTGTGAAATAAGTGTTGTNCCCCCCCCCCCCCCCCCCCCCCCCCCCCCCCCCCCCCCCCCGATACTGCAAAATGAAAATTTTCCATCCGTTGTTCTGAATATTTTGAATGTTTCGGACTTGCTTCACCTTCCATGACAAGAGTAGAGATTGATAGCCATGATGCCATTAACTTGAGAGTGAGATTTCAACTTGTAAAAATGCAGAGATAAAGTGCACCTTATTCATATTAGTGATCATATTTTGTCTTTTAAAGCGAAAGGAACAGAAATCTCATTTCATTTGTTGCTTGCAGGTGTAAAACATTTTCCTTCCCTTGCAGGATATTAAGGAGGATTAATGCATCTGTGGCAACCGACAGGTGTATGTGTAAGCACTTGACCAATGTTGAGTATATATGATTTTCTGCTATCATGAAGTATGCTTATCCGACTGACATTATTTCATGACTTCATAATCTGATATAAGTACTGTCGTCCTGTTCTTAGTTAGCCCTGGTTATTACAGAAATCTTTGTGGTTACAGGAAGAAAATATGGAACACCATAGTGATTCACTCCTTGTAATATTCTGCTGCCATTTGTATACCAAAGATCTCGAGTATATCTATTTATTCTTCTATTAGCGACGCAATCCATGAGCCTTCTGAATGAACCCCTTTCTTTGCTAAATGATCACCTGTGCTTCTCTATCGACACGTATGCCAATCGACACGTATGCTATTGGGAACATGAACTTTAAATCTCTTACACTTGTCAGGATCTCTTAATTAGCTGTCATTTAAGAGCTGTCCCATGTTGTTGGGAAGTTTTTACCTTTTTTATTTATGTTCTCACAAAATATATATCATCAGTTTCATGTGTTTATCATTTATGACATCAATTTATCACTCCCCTGCAATGTTGGCCTAAACTAGGCAACATGAGAGCACTGGTGTACCAGAGAATGGAAGCGACAAGCAGCAGATCACCATACAGGAAATTTGCTTCCAGTTTTAATAATCACACCTTGGTCAATCTATACCAACTTGAAAAGGAGTATTAGGACAAAGTTTTGCTAATTTTACATTTATTTATTTTTCGTATCTGTAATAATCTTCCTTAACTTCTTTTAGCTAGGTTCCTAGATTTATACTTGTAATCTAAATCATTCTTCTGTAGCAGAATCAGCTTCGAACGATAAGGTAATTACAAAAATATATGGAATCAAGAAATAGGTATCGGTTCAAAGTAAGAGATTAGAGACTTGCCGTCAGAGAAATAATGATCTAGGAAATGCCGAAGACATGATGAGAAAGAAGTGCCATCATCTGGAAACTGTTTCAACTGTAGTGACACGCAACGTATATAAAATACAAGACATAGCATTGGGGAGTTCTCTAAGCATGAAATTGTAATAGAAAAATGCGAACTTAATTGCTGATCAAAACTTAATTAGCCGAATAAAAACAAAGAAAAAAAATAAGTTCTTGCAAAGAGATATTCAAGATATACCATACATAAATAACAAGTCATTTTGCCCTGCAGGAGCTTGGAGGATTGCATCTGTGCCAACCAACAGGTACATGTGTAAGCAACTGCCAACGTTGAGTATATGATTTTCTGATATGGTGAATTTTGCTTATTTGAGTAACATTATTTCATGTCTTCATAGTCTGATACAAATTAGTTGCTTTCATGCTCTTAGAGAGCCCTGATCATTCCATTTAGAAAGGAAACTGTGTTCACTACTTTTGGCATTTCTTAATCACACCTTAGTCTATTTATACTCAAAAGGGAGTATTAGGTGTTAGGACATAGGAGTATAGTATTGCTCTTTAAGTCCTTTTGTATCTGTAATAATCTTCCTTATCCCAACTCTTTTTAGCTAGGTTTCTTGATTTATATGTTATTAAGCGATAAGGTACAATTTCAAACATATATGGAACTAAGAAGTAAGGATCAGTTTAGACTTCAGAATAAAAGATAAGAGACTTGGCGTCATAGGAATAATGATCTAGAAATGCAGAAGACATGACGAGAAAGAAGTGCCGTCATCTGGAAATTGTGTTAACTGTAGTAACTAGTAAGTAAGATGCAACATGCGTAACATACACATGTTAGCATTGGGGAAATTCTCCAAGCATGACATTGTAGTAGAAAATTGTGAACTTAATTGCTGATCAAAACTTTATTAGCTCAGCAAAAACAAGAAGAAATATAACTTCTTGCAAAAAGAGAGCCTAGACCATGCAGAGCTTAAATAAGCGGTCATTTTGCATAGCGCTCGTGTTCTGTAGTCTTTGCATATACCCTTGGCACTGTAGCTGCAGCACAGCAAGGTCGTTTAAGCAGGCGCCACAAAAGAAACCGGTGCCCGCGGTTTTTGTATATGGAGACTCGATAGTGGATCCGGGCAACAACAACCATCTCTTAACCATAGTCAAGAGCAACTTCCCACCCTATGGCAAGGATTTTGAAGATGGTAAGGCAACTGGAAGATTTTCTAATGGTCGAATCCCTACCGACTTTATAGGTACACCGTACATAGACACTACTATGACAAAACCTTTCATGTTATCTGGAGTTACATTTAATTTTTACTTGAACTACAGTTGATCGAACTTATGTTGCAGCGGAGGAGATTGGTGTTAAGAAGTATCTACCAGCATTTCTTGACCCCAGTTTGAGGGAGGCAGATCTTCTCACTGGTGTGAGCTTTGCTTCAGCTGGTAGTGGATATGATCCTTTGACATCTCGTATGTTAGTAAGTATTTGTATTGTCTCTTCGATTTCCCTCATTTTACTCATAGGAGGAAGTGTATAAGCCAAAACAATACAAACACATTCATCAAAGGAAGGAAAATCCGAACATGTAATCTAATTAGTTTAGGACTGAGGCTCTGCTGATTTCGTTGTTATCAATAACATTTTGCATTCAGTTCAGTCTTGTAGACTTTCAAGTTAGTTTTGTGCCATTCAGTGTAAATAAACAGTCATGAAATGAATTGTACGAGTACGTTGAACTGAACTGCAATGAATGAATAATATGTGAGAGAAAAGATAAGGCATCAAATTGAATAGAATGTGCTAAACCGAATTGAATTAAGCTGAATACAAATGAACAAAGCCCACGGCCTCATTGTTGTCAACATGATATCGGTTTACTTTTAGATATTATTCAATTAATTATTGGCCTTGATGACTCTAAACATATATATTAGCAATCTGATTTGTAACTCGAGGCTTAAATTTGATTGTGTTTGGGGTTCATTGATGCTTGCAGTTTGTCAAGTCACTAGACGAACAACTAGACATGTTCAAGGAGTACATTAAAATCGTCATGGGAATTGTTGGAGTCGAAAGAACAAACTTCATCGTTAACAATAGCATCTCTGTGGTCATAACCGGCAACAATGATCTAGGCAATACTTATTTTGGCAATCCCTTCAGAAATATCCAGTATGATGTCGATTCTTATACAAATTTTATGCTCAACTTCGCCATTTCCCATGTCAAGGTAAATTTAATTCGTATGCATCTCGTGTGATATATACATGCACTTAATTATATGTTTTGTTTCACGGAGGATTTCTTTCCACGAAAAATGTGAATAGTTCAACACTCACGTTCTTTTCTACCAAACCATACCTACCTAGCTTATGTATCCACAGTTTCGTGTCAACATGATATTTTTTTTTCTTATTAATTTTATCAGAAGTTGTATGAAATAGGGGTTCGGAAGATTGGTGTATGCAATATAGCACCCATCGGGTGTGTGCCAATATTAAGAACATTAGCAGGTGGACTATGGAGACACTGTTCAAAACACCTGAATGATGCAGCACAATTATTTAACTCTAAGCTCGAAGATGAACTCCTCTACCTTAGCACCAAACTTCCCAACTCGAAGGTTGTCTACATCGATATGTACAGTATTTTGCTTGATCTGATACTAAATAACACACACTATGGTAACAACTCTTTCTTTCTCTGTTTGTTTTTATAATTTAGAGAACATTGAAATTCATAAATGGTGTAGTAGCTAGTAGGTAAGAAGCATATAAGAATTGTTAAGAAAAACAGTAAAACTTCAAGATCTATCATGTTTATATGTGTTTCTCTTAATCTAGGCAACTTATTCAATTTAGTTCTACAACTTACTTTTTCTTTCCCGTATAATCAATCAATTTAGTTCACTCTAATTTAGTTCAATGTCATTTATTAAATTGATTCCGTGTTTTTTTTGTATATTAATTGATTGGTGCAGGATTTGAAGTTGTGGACAAAGGATGCTGTGGAACAGGGCTAATAGAGGGGTCGATATTATGCAATGGATTCTCCTCCCTTTGTGAAGTTGATAAATATTTATTTTGGGACAGTGTTCATCCTACTGAGAAGGGATATAGAATTCTTGTTCACCAACTAGTTGAAAAGTACTTAAACCAATTCTTCTAAGCCACTCACAATTCACATTGATCGCTAGTTGAATCTCTCATATCTGTACTCCCTAATTATGATAGAAAATTGATTTCATAATTCATAACTATCAACATTTTGTATTTTGGAGTGGTATATATATAAAGAGTTAAAACATCATTCGATAAAATATATACATATCAAATTGTCTATGAGAATTTTACCTAATAGTTAAGATTGAGGCTCGGATTATGTTAGCATAAAAACATTGTATTACTATTATTCATTCCTCCCTAGAACCAAAAAGAAAAATACATATCATAATCAACTTAAAGAATACTCCCTCCGTCCCTATTTAAACTTGTTGCTTTCCTCTTTGGTTCGTCATAATATAACTTTGTCATTTCTATTTTGGGCCTAAAATGTGACATTTGAGACAAAAATACCCCTCTTTGTTTTCAAATTTGCTTCTCTCTCTTTCTTGCTTTATTATCACTTTTTAAAGGTTAGAGAGTCTTTTTAGTTCTATCTTGGTATGTGTGTAAAAAGCAAGTGACAAGTTTAAATAGGGACGGAGAGAGTACTTTTAAAACAGGCTTTCCACAAAAATTTGATTCTAATAAGAGGTTTCTACAAATTTTCATCAATTAAATCAACCCAAAAACTTTTATGAAGCGGTCTTATAGATGAGACCCCATGCTTTAAAGAAGAAAATATGGTATACCAAGTATCGAAAATACCACAATTTTTTTTCCCAATTACCAACCTCGTATATAAGGCCACCTGATACAAAGAATAACTTATCAATCAAAGCACGTAACAAGTAGAGTAATAAATGACTGATCAACTGCTCCCTCCTAGTCCTCTCTGATAGTATTCCCACTCTCACTCCACAAATCAATGCACCTTTTTTTTCATGAAAATTGCCAGTAGAAATCTCGTAATTCCGAAAGCAAAGCACTTTACCTCTTCCCCCTTTAACTTTTACTCTGACTTGACTATGCTAGTCTTGCTTCTCTCTCTCTCCTGGTCTCACACTCACTGGGTTGGAGACTTCAAGAGAGCTTGCTTCAGATCTCCAACCCACCAAGCTCCAATCAAAAATAGACTTTTTGTCTACATTTTGAGCTTCAATCCATTGAGTTTTTGATCTAAAACAGCTAATAAAGAGGAGAGATATGTCAGGTTGGGAAAATTTGGCTGAGGTTGGGAATATTGCCCAACTGACTGGTGTAAATGCAGTTGGGCTAATAGGGCTAATAGTGAAAGCAGCAAATTCAGCTCGATTGCACAAGAAAAATTGCAGGAAATTTGCCCACCATTTGAAATTGATTGGGAATTTATTGGAGCAATTGAAGATTACAGAGCTGAAGAAATACCCAGAAACAAGGGAGCCATTAGAGCAATTAGAGGATGCTTTGAGAAGGGCATATGTGTTGGTAAGTAGCTGTCAAGAGAAGAGTTATTTGTATCTTTTGACAATGGGGTGGAGCATTGTGAATCAGTTTAAGAGAGCCCAAGATGAGATTGATCGTTATTTGAGGATCATGCCTCTTATTTCCCTTGTCACCAATGCTCGCTTTAAGGTATGATGATTTCATCTTTCTCTTTGTTTTTTTGTAGTTGTTTTTATTTGTAATGAGGTTATTTGTCGGTGCTTCGAAATGGGTTCTCTCCTTGTTAGGGGTAAGGCTGCGTATATCTTGAACTTGAACCCGTATTTGTTATTTGTCGGTGCTTTATTCGAAATGGGTTCTCTTCTTGTTAGGGGTAAAGCTGCATATATCTTGAACTTGAACCCGTATTTGTTGGTTCTGCAAGAGAATAAATCATCCAATTTGTAAGGTTCTTTTGGTTAAAAGAAGACACGTTGCAGATAAGAATCGAGCCCTCAATCTCAAAGTTGGTTATGATATTCATTTACATTAATCAGATATATTTACATAGATTCTAGAAGATGGTTGAAGGTATTCCATGTCATTGATGAATGAATGTTTTTCAAATGAGAAATGTCAGCTTGTTTTCATGAGCAAATCCACTGTGGGAACTCAAATTAGTAGGTATTAGATGTGAAGGAACCAGCTCATATAAAAGGTTAAGCAAATGGATGAAGACCCTAGTTATGGCTGTAACCTCTAATAGTGCCCTCTTGTTTGGTTTAGCAGAGTGGCTGTGAAGTGTATATTGATTACTGACTTTGATAGAAGTTAACCCAAAACAAAAAGAAAAAAAATATATATAATTTTCATACATGTCAGGTCCTGTTTTTGGTGTTTAGTATGCCCGATGATTGTTTTTATTCGTTGTTCTTGTGGCCAGGAAAGATTAGAACGTATACAGAGGGATCAATATGAATACACATTAGAGGAGGAGGACAGAAAGGTGCAGCACGCAATCATGAAGCAGACACCGTCGAAAGCTGATACTGTGCTTCTCAAGAAGACCCTTTCTTGTTCTTATCCGAACCTGCGTTTTGACCAAGCGCTTCAAGAAGAAAGTCAGAAGCTTCAAGTGGAACTACAACGGTCCCAGTCTTCAATGGATAGGGATCATTGTCAAGTGATTCAACGTTTGATTGGGGTAACAGAGGCTGCTGCAAGAAGCTCTAGGAGGATGGAGTCAAATTATTTAGATTCTCATGATGGAAAAGGCTTCTCTGGTGAAGAGAGCTGCACAAAGAGTAACGATGCTGTATCTACCATAAGGTATTTCCCACCTAGTTCCAAAATTGATCTTGCACTGGACCTTGTATTCCTTCTTTCTTCCAATTTAATTAGTTTAGTTCACCGTGTGAAAATCTAAAATTGGTTAAGCTGTTATGGTTCTCTTGTAACATGTCGAGCTCTGCTCTGAAAAGAAATATAAGAGCAGCTTGGTTTTCTCGGACAAACAAAGCAGCAACTGAAAACATGAATTTTACACACAATTAGAGACAGTAATACTGGCAGCTCAAATTTTTAGTGTTCAATCTTACTTGTAGTTCCAGAGGTAAGCATGTTCAGTTTTGAATCTTCAACCATTGTTTGTTGACAAGAACTTGCTAATAGCTAGTTTTGAGAAGGATAGTCCCAATGAGGGTTTGAAAAGGAAGAACTCACTGTTGAGGGGTCTTAAGAGTGAGGAGAATCTACCTAAGAAGTGAGTAGTAAATGATGTCCTAGTTTTTTGTGAGGTTGTAAGTGGTGAACAGGCATAAGTGTAGTTGTGTAGGTCTGTAAGTTAGTGGTAGTAACCTTGACATTGAGTATTGATTAGTGAATGTTAGCTGATCTCACATTTTTCTGGAGTGTATACTGTGTGTGCATGCACACGTACTACCCTTGACACTGCATAATCTTTTCCCACCAGTCTATTAGCTAAAAAAAATTCTTGCCCATGTTCCAAATCTTGATGGTATTTTATATTTGTATATGGTTTGAGTGCAGGAAGACTTCCATACATTCTGGAGAGCACAATTTACAGTATCCAAGGGGATTAAATGATATGGAGGAATGGCATACCGATTTGCTTGACTGTTGTTCAGAACCCAAGTTGTGTATGTTCCTTAAACTTGAGCCTTATCTGTGTGTGGCATACTGGCATGAACCGAAAAATGTCACCCCGTCTGTGAATATTGTGAATCTAGAATTCGGTTAGACGTGCTAAAATATGTGTTAAAGGTTAATAGAAATGCCATGATGTAATTGAGTGAGTTTTCAACATATGATGCGGGGATAAAGTGCATTTATGTTCCTAGCCTTCATAGTTGTATGGTAAACCGCAAGGAACACAAAGCTAATG
Organism: Mesembryanthemum crystallinum; assembly: GCA_030267885.1. Lineage (NCBI taxonomy): Eukaryota > Viridiplantae > Streptophyta > Magnoliopsida > Caryophyllales > Aizoaceae > Mesembryanthemum > Mesembryanthemum crystallinum. The sequence continues at coordinate 3,497 of BSSO01002259.1, read as the reverse complement.
CATTTACTTAATTGCAGGTGCTAAAACATGTTTCTTCCCTTGTGGGACATTTTCAAGGATTGCATCTGTGGCAACCAACAGTCATATGTGTAAGTAGCTAACCCATGCTACACTAGGGTTTGTAGGGTGTTTTGTTATAGTCAATTTATGGTTTGACTAACATTATTTCATGATTACATATGTCCTGTTCTTTGTGAGCTCTGATAATTTTATTTAGAAAGGAAAAAGTGGAGTCAATGGCCAAAAGAGATAACATAATGAAAAAGAAATCATCTTGTTATGTTCAAACTAACTCATCTTCCATCTTGAATTGTTCTTGAATTTATGTTTTCATATCTTGAAAAGATTAGAAGGTTTTCTTGAATGTCTACCAAAGAATGTGGAGCAAACCCTACCAAGGTTAAGGCAGCAAAATACAGCTGAATAAAAGACCATCATTCTCAGGAGGGGGACGGAATCTAGAATCAAATTGTGTTACTCTATACTACAATGTTATGCAAAATGGCAATCATCTACTTGGATAAGATGTGATTGGCCTAATCTAATAACCAAACTTGATTGTTTTCAGTTCTTGCCCTCTACTGTTTTACTTGGTTTCTTCAAATTATTTTCTTGCGTAATTTGTAGATGGTTATATCAAATTTCCTCAACAGCTTGCGGTGGAAACCAATCCTCCTATGCCATTCTATCCTCAAAACCCATACTTTCCACCAGTTCAGCACAGCTGCCTTGTACTTCCTACAAATTTGGATTGGAGAAAAGATATCCTATTCTATATTCTAAATATTAACCTTATTATCTGAGGGCTACCGGAAACAGCCTCTGTACTTAGTAGAGGTAAGGCTGCGTACATCCGGACCTCCCCAGACCCTGCCGTAGGCAAGTTTATTACTGGGTTGTTGTTGTTGTTGTTGTTGTATACCAACTTATCGTTTCAAACAAAATGGAGTAACAAATAGTATCATCTTTAATTTTCACAGCTTCAGCTGAGGCATGCAATGAATTGCTAGCATACTCATTGCTATTTTCATGTTGCTGCTATACTTGCTGCATCAGAAGAAAGCTTCGTAGGATGCTGAACATCAAGGTTTCTTCTTTTAACTCATCTTCGTTTCTGCTCCGTTCAATCTATTATTAATCTCTTTAGTTGGCCCTACATCTCTATTGCAGGGAGGCCTATGTGATGACTTCCTCTCCCACTTAATATGCTGCTGCTGTTCTCTTGTTCAAGAATGGCGAGAAGTGGAGATCTGTGGAGTGAAAGGTGCCTATTTAAGCCTAGCAGCATTTACTTATGCATGTCTTAAGTCACCCTTCTGCAGCTCAAAAGTGTGAAATATTAAATGATCCAAATTCTTTTTGAACCATGCAGGTCCAGTGAAGACGATGACCAACCCACCTTCAGCACAAAATATGGAGTCTTGAACTATTCTATTTTGGAAATCCGTCTGACTTGATGTTGTTTGGCCTAGTTTCTGAGAATTTAAGCTTCTCCTCCTTCACAAATCTCTCTTTCCTTCTCCCACTTCCGCTTCACTTCCTCCTCCCCCAAGAGCTTCTAATAAGCCAAAATGGGGCTACAAATAGATAATTATTTTTATTCTATCTCTAGCCCCGTTTTGACTTCTTAGAAGCTCATGGCAGTGTAAAGGAGAAGCTCAAAATCCTAAACATTGGGCCAAACGGCCACTTACTGTTTTTGAAGATTCAGGATCTAACAGGATATCTTAGCTATTGTAAGAGATGCTCTGATCTCGTGTATGTTGACCTGGGAACACGAACTTTGGATCTTCTCTACTTATGCCCTTCCAAGTTTTTGGTTGTGCTAAGAAGTTTCAAGTGTGACACATTATGTAGCTCACTTGGGAAATGTAGTGTGATGCAAGTATCGTAACTGTCCACAGGTCGGATCTGGCCCTTTGGGGTCAGGATTGGACACATTATGTTGCCCCCTACTATAAAGTTCATTTTTGCCTCTAACTATTGACCTAGAAACGGTCTTCCAAAACCTGCCCTCCGCCACTAGGCACTAGCTATCCATAAAAATTCCCTCTTGTTGTTCTTTGTCTAGTTTCACCTTCACCCTAAACGCTCTCACAAGAACTTCTTCAGTTTCATGTGCTATCAGTTACGAGATGAATTCATCACTTCCCTGCAAATTTGGCCTCGGATGACCTGGTGCACCAGAGAATGGAAGCGGCAAGTGAACAAAATCAGGAGATTTTGTATTCAATCTTTTTTGTCAGGTGATTGTGTGTTCACTTTTAGGATCTGGATGAGCAATATATCTATTTAGCAATTATACTATCTAGGTTGTCTATTTAGTTACTTAAACTAGCAAGCATATTGATCAGGGAACTGTTTGGCTTATGAAAGGCTATTCAGTTCATGAATAATGACCATTGAAGTTTTTGACAAAGTCCAAGCCAATGATAGCATTTTAGAAAATTCAGTATTTGAATAAAATTAACTTTGACAGTTAGAATAGAGTTTACCTTACCATCTCACAAACCTTTTCTTTATCAACCTCTCTCCCAATTGAAACAAACCTTCAACTTTTGGTTTATGAGAGAAAATTGAATTTTTGTTGATAATTTAAGCATGATAATGGAGAGAGAGGGACAATTTTTTTCTCCATAAACATAGGTTTGAGATTTCAAACCTCCATTGAGGTTTTTGCACAAATCTTCCACCCCCATTGAAGGTTGGAGCAAAATCACAAACCTCCCCCTCCAAACATAAAGATGTTCGAAAGCGGGTCTGGCCAGGGCCTAGTATGATTTATTGCCCATAGATTGAGTTGGCATGCGGAATTGAATCGGAATAACAGAATGGTCTGTCCATAAATAACTTGTACCAATAGGTGTCCTAAAAACTATTACCACATTGAATCCCGCTAAAATACGAAGTAATTCAAATTTTTCAATATTCAAAATTGGCAACATCCAACTTTTGCAATTCCATCAAGATTTTTATATGAGATAAAAAGTAAACAATTAAAAATAGAAAGATCGTAAAACCAAAACAAAAAAAAAAAAAATTATTTACTTTAAAACTAGATTATTAGGAAATAATATAATAGGATTACAGTAATTTTATTACAAACTAAAATGTTTTTTTTTTTTTTTGGATAGATACCACAAACTAAAATAATAAACCAATAATTCTTTTATGAGGTGGCCTTATTAAAAAAAAAAAAAAGTCCATATGATAAAGAAACAAAAGATACTGCTTATATGATATGAGAATAGAAAATGTGATACACGACGGTCATTTAATTTTCTAATAATTTTTACAAATCCCATGCTATTATACAAGCCAAAACTAGTGCTAAAATGTACGGAAATTTCCTGTGGTACCCCTGAACTTTGGCATAATGCCAGTGGTATCCACGCTTTTCCAATAATGCCAGTGGTACCCCTGAACTTTGACTTTAACGTTTTCTGTAACCTAATGGTTGACGGAGCTCCTTTCCGTTAGGTTTTTTTTTACTATTT
>BSSO01002258.1:0-19910 GCA_030267885.1 Mesembryanthemum crystallinum | reverse complement strand
GAAAAATAAATTAGAATGGAGAAATAAAGAGGGAAATGGCTGGGAAGGGGTAAACAGAAAAGGAAAAAGGAAAAAAAAAATCAGCTAGAGACATCACATGTCTAACACGCGATGGCATTTCGGTAAAAAAAAAATTAAGGTCACCGAAATCCTAATAAATACCCTAAAGAATTTCTCTTTGTCAAAGCTAGACGTGGAGTCTTTTTCGTGGCGACCAAATTTTCTACTTGTTTATTGTCCTAAAAGAAGATGAAATGAGTTGTATTTTCTGATTTTTCAATCATAGAGAATTATATCTCTTTACCCAAAACCAGCGGTGAAATGGACCCACCGTTTCTAATATCTCTCTCCCTTCCCACTTCTGCTTCTCAACTCGCATCTCTATCTCTCTCTGCATTGAATGTCGAAATTATCCACTTCTGGAACATTTTGGATAAATTCCTAAACCCAGCTGACCGTTACACTGATCACATTGTTCATATCACAGCGTTTCAACTTCAATCTTTTCTACTTTTACTTTGTCCAATTATTCATTTTGAACACCTCTTGAGCTTCCATATCCTAGAAGCTTATAACAATTTGTAGCCAATTTATACCCATCGCCACCTACTTTTTTCACAAATGTTTTCTGCACTCCAAGCTGTAGACGTGAGAGCCATTCTTTGAAGCAACGAATCAAATAATTCCTCAAAGAAAGAAACAAAAATAAAAAAAAGAGGGAATTTCTCATTTGTTGTTCTCGGTTTCATCGAACCCACCTACTGTTTTTTCCTTGTGCTCTTCTGGGTGTTTGTGAAAATAGCGAATTATGGTGAATTTGAGACCAAAAAATGCATTTTAGTGGAAATTTCCTCAATTTAGTAAGTATATGGGCTTTTCTGGGATTGATTAGATTGTTTGTAAGGAGGAGAGAAAATGGCTTCCTAGTTGAAACGTTTCAATTTTGGCATCTGGGGTTTTCTGAGTTTTGTCAGTTTGGCAAGAGTTGTTGGTGAGATTGGTGCCAACGGAGGATAGTTTATAAGGGGAAGAGAAAATGCTTTCCTAGTTGAAGTTATTCAATTTTGGTATCCGTGGTTTTGTGAGTTTTAGCAGAGAACCCTTCATTTGATTGGTGCCTTAATGAAGGGTGGAGTTGTTGAAGGTGAAGAGAGAAGTCGGGGTTCGAGAAAAGGGATAGAGTTGAAAATAGGTAGGAGATGGCCATCATGGTCGAGGCGAGTTGTACAGGATACTTGTGTGACGAAAATTGATGCTATGGAGCAGAGTTATTGGGCAAATATGCCAACGGAGCTGTTGAGAGAAGTGTTGATCAGATTGGAGAAGTCAGAGAGTGAGTGGCCAATGAGGAGCAATGTTGTTGCTTGTGCTGGGGTGTGTAGGAGTTGGAGAGATATTATGAAGGATATTGTGAAGACTCCTGAGTTCAATGGGAAGATCACATTTCCTGTCTCAGTTAAGCAGGTATCGAAATGTGATTGAGTTCATATGCTAAAAATTGTCATCGTTGATTCTTCTTTAATGCCAATTACTGTGTTTTATTGTTTAATCTCGATAAGATATGCTTTCAGTTTTAATCATGGTATGCAAAGGAGAAATCAATTAGTACTATTACATTATGCACGAATTTTTCCTTTGGTTGTGGGTTTATAAGGAGTCAAAAATGTCAAGGTGTATGAGTTTGAAACCAGGTTTTGATACAAACCTTAAAGACTTTATGGCCTAATGCACGGTGGCAATGATATAAGAAATTGTCCAGATTGATGGAAAAGTTGATTTCACATTTAATGTATAGTAGTTTGGTGGTAAGTTCAGAGGTAGTAGGTGTTGAAAAGGTGGGCTAGAGAATGATAATGTGGCAAACAAATGATATAAGACTTCAGTTTTCTTTTTGATATCATGCCCTCTCTGGTGCATAAGTATCCTATCTTGATAATGTATAAACTGTTCTTTAGTTGTGTTTTTATGTTAGCTGAATTGTATATGGGCAGGCTATCTGCTTTGGATAGAGAGATGGGAAGAAAAAAGAAGGGGGGGGGGGGGGGCAGGAACAGGTAATTTTGAAACTTCTTCCGCTGGGGCTACACTGCTGGAAACTGAGCTCAACCTTCTTTGTGACTGTCACTTTGAAAATCCATTATCTTGTGCCTTGTAACACCACTATCGTTCTGCATAAATAAATATTATCCATAGGAAAACGATGTTGAATGTTCGACTGCTATATTTTCTATTTCATCCAATTAGATGATGATTTCTTCGCTCATTTTTGTATGGATTTCAACTTTTGCAGCCTGGTCCAAGAGAGAACATCATCAAATGCTTTATAAAACGTAACAGATCCACACAGACATACCATCTTTATCTCAGTTTAACTAATGGTGAGTTTTGTTGCTTTTAAGCCTATACCTTGCTTTGTTTGAGGGAATGAATAGTGTGCATGGTGTTAGGGAATTAAGGTGCGAAAAATATAAATGAACATTTCAGAGCAACATAAGCAAATTTTTAACATGGTAAACCTTAACTGAGTAAAATCCACAAAACCACTAAATCTGCACAACTATGCTTTAGTATCTCTTTTCGTACCTAACATACCTCTTAGTTTATGTGTTTAAGAAGATAACAATGCATGCCTTTCTTTTGTGACTCTAAAGAGCACTCGGTAACTCTCTCAAGGAGCACACCAATTATAATGGCCTACCACCTCTAATTATAGGCCTTTCTAGAGTCGTAACTCCTAACCCAACAAGGATTAGGACGGTGACGGAGCTAGGATTTTAGTCATACGGGGTCAAGTCAAACTCAAAGTGAAAATTTAAAAAGAAAATCGGCATATTATTAACATATACTCCCTCTGCATATAAATAAACGTTACAATTTCCATTTTTGGTAAAGTTTGAATGAAAGTTGCACTTCTATTTTAGGTAATAATTTAACCTTGAAATTACCTACATACTCTTACCCAGTTGCCCGCTTGATCTACTTTCTCTCTCCTTTATATGTCTCTATCAAGCTATCTCAAAAAGTAATAAAGCAAGGGTATTTTCATAACTTCCTCCATTCTATAAGACTTGTGCCCAATAGTAAATGTAAGCCCCATTAAAACACATGGTAGGAACTAAAATTAAAATTTAATTATTAGTAAGTGTAACTTTTTACTTATCTCTAGGTCTAGTAGTAAGCTAGTCCCATAATAGCAACATGTTACTAGAAAATCTAAGGAGCTAAAAGGCAACATGGAATAAAAAAAAGTTAAAAGAACAATTATGGGACTAGCTAACTACTAGACCTAGAAGACGAATAAAATAGTAGTAAATAGAATGAGGAAACTAGTCCTACAGTATAAGTAAGTTACCTAAGATAAAAAAGTTAAGTCACCAATGTTATGTCAAGTATTAGAAAGAAAATTTTCCATTGAATCATTGCATGGGACGTTGTAAATCTATTTATAACTGGCAAGCTCATCACTTATTCTATAACACAAGTGGGGTCAATAAGAGAAGAAAAATACTATTCTACATGCTTTCTAACTAATTTAAATTACTTTTCAACGGAACAAGGGAAACTTAAGCGATGTCAATTGACACCTTTGTGATGAATGGGCCTACGCCCCTGGATTAGGAAACCTTCCCCTAGCCAAACTCTTACCGTGTGTTCGGTTTTCTATGTTGATAAGGAAGGAAAAGAAAAAGAAGGGGAGGGAAAAGAAGAGAATAGAAAGGAAAAAGTAATATTACTCATTTCCATTGTTTGATTTCATAACCTGGAATTAAAGGGAAATGAGTTTGTATTCCTATGTTTGGATGGCTGATAAGACAAGAAATTGAAGGAAATAAACTTTTTACAACTCACTGCCTTCCTTTCCATCCAACTCCCACCGATTTGGTAGGAAAGTGAGAAAGCAAAAAGGAGTTTTATTGGTAATCCTTTCCTACCAATTCCTTTCTTTCCCTTCTTATCCCTCCAAAATTATCCAACCAAACATAGGAAACTTACCTATTTCCTATCATACCCTTTATTTTCCCACCATTTCCTATCAAACCAAAGAACCAAACAAGGTATTAAAATCCTTATTAGGGAAATTTCTAATTGCTTACGACAATTATCCTAAATTACAATCTAGTAAAATAGAAAATTACATCAAATTAAGATTCTAATACAAGGCACTAATAAGGAATGTAGATCTCGTTCACATGTTGAAAACACGTGGTTATAAGAACTGCACTTGAATTAGGGAGCATTGTCACGTATAATCATGAAATCATTAATATTCATTAGTAACTTGTTGTAAAAAATACATGAGGTAAAGCCGTAATTTATTACGCTGGAAAGTGATGCGTATGTGAAAGGGTAACAGGGGGTAACAGGTTATTACGAGATTTTTTGTGGTTTTATGAATGGAACGAAAATAAAAGGGATATGGACTTGTGATTTAAATGAATCACTCAAATTTAATTCAACAAGAACTAGGGTTCTAAGCCAATCACTGAAACTTAGGGTTTCAATTCAATCATTGAATCGAAGGGTGTTAGCCAATCACTGAAACTAACGGTTTTTAAATCAATCACTGATTTAAAGAAAAGCTGAATTTTATTTCTCAATCACACATTTGAAAATAACCCCTAAATCGTGCTTATATAGTGCACAAAATTATCTAGAAACATCTAATAAAAATCTGAAAATAAAAGATAATAAAAAGATCTCCTAATTTAATTAGGAAACTAACATAAGAGCCTTAATGGCTTTAGGAAACATACCAAAATCTGAATTTATTATATCCTAACTAAATCCTATGATAAGGAAACAAAATAAAGACTCCTAAACCTACTAAATTTCAGTCCAACTCCACATCCATAACTGCCAAAAATTGCACTCCTTGCTGCCCAAGTAATTACAGGTAACAAATTAGCGTGCTGGACCTGTTCCAGGTGTTGTTCCCTTGGTTACTGCTGCTTCTGTTCCCTATGTGGCACCCTTAGCTGTTCCTTGTATTGTTTCTTGCTGATGCCCACGCATCAGAAAGAGAAGGAATAAGTGGTAGTCAAACATAAGGAACACATTACCTTGGGCACTTGAGAAAGCATTTCTATCCTCCATGTGAGACACACCAAATCATTCCAATTGTTGATTTATTACCTGGAAATGAACCGAGGTAGTAGGTTCTTATGGATACGAATAGGAGCTTCTGAAGTCGTCCGTGTTACATTGCTCCGTGGTTATGCTTTTTTGTTCTCTATCTCTCCCAATGTACCACAATATCCTTGATTCTAATGGGAGTAACTTTTTCTCTTGTTTGTGCCTCATAGCCACCAGCCTTGAAGTTTATTGAACCATAGTTTTTCCATATCTGTTTTTCTATCTTGCTTTCCCTCTTTCTTTCTTCTCCCTTCACTTAATTTTTTCTTTTTCGGGCTGAGGGGCATGGTTGGTGTTGGTTTTGAACTTCACGACTGTTTGTTTGAATTATCTCATACAGTCATATTCCTTTTCCTGTTTTGTGCTTTTCAGGAAGCCATCAAGGTAGGTTTGTAATAATCAGGAAAAGAAGTTGGCATCGCTAGGTGCTCTTTATAATGTTTTCCAAACAACTTCTCTTTTTTACTTTCTTCCTTGCTGTGATATTTGAAGCTTCTAGTAGTATTGGATTGCTGTTATTGAGCCTTTGTCTTGTTTGCCATGTATTACAGCACTGGCTGAAGATGGTAAATTCCTTCTCGCTGCTCGGAAGTGCAGACGTGCCACCTGTAATGACTATGTCATCTCTTTACATACTGATGATATGTCAAAAGGCGGTGGTACCTGTATTGGGAAACTGAGGTTTGTTAGTTGCAGAAACTATAAAACTGACACTTTGTTTGGACATTATTAAGCTGATAATGATTTTTCCAATTGTTAGATCAAATTTCCTGGGAACAAAGTTTACGATATATGACTCGCAACTGCCTAATACTGGAGCAAAGATGACAAAGAGCTGCTCGACAAGGCTGACTGGTCCGAAACAGGTTGGAAGTATCAGCAATCATGCTGTGGCACACATCTCATACGAGTTGAATGTCCTAGGTTCCAGGTACGTCTTTATAGATTTCATGAATATTGCCCCTTGATGTCAACTACTCACTCCGTCCCTTTCAAACATTATCAAACCAACAAAATATTTGTCCGTTTCAAATGTTTCCAAACCAATTCTTACCCACTTACTTCTCCATATTACCCCTCTACAATCTACCAAATACAATTAAAAAGTCTCCACTAAACCCTCTCTATTAATATAAAAATCATAAACCAAATCTCCACTCACAATATGAAACTAATACAATCTGGAAAATCAACTTACAATTGTTTCTTAAAATCCGCACTAGAATTGGTTTGACAACATTTAAAAGGGACGAAGGGAGTATAACTCTGTGTGCAAATCTCTTGATTATATACATTGCCTAAAGTTCGTTTTTTTTTTTTTTTTTTTTTTTTTTCTCTTTCTCCTTTTTCTATTCATGTCCCTTTACTTAGATCGTGCATTTAGTTTGTATATCTTTGTTTATGGGCTATATTGTTAATGTCCCAGGGGTCCAAGGAGAATGGTATGTGACATGGATGCAATTCCTGCCTCTTCTATTGAACCAGGAGGTGTAGCCCCAACGCAGACAGAGTTCCCTCTCAGTATAGTCGAGCCATTTCCTTCCCTTCCCTTTTTCCGTTCAAAATCAAATCATATGGACGATAATCTATCTAGGCCCCTCACTAGTCAAAGAACTGGAGCTTTGGTATTGAAAAACAAAGCGCCAAGGTGGCATGAGCAGCTTCAATGCTGGTGCTTAAACTTCCATGGACGAGTAACTGTGGCTTCAGTGAAAAACTTTCAGCTAGTGGCCTCTCCAGAAGATAGAACTGCTGGGCCTGAACATGAAAAAGTCATTCTCCAGTTTGGTAAAGTAGGAAAAGATGTATTCACCATGGATTATTGTTATCCTATCTCTGCATTTCAAGCCTTTGCTATCTGCCTGAGCAGCTTTGATACCAAGATTGCTTGTGAATGAGGTGAACTGGTGAAGAGGTATTTACTTTAAAACTTCAAACTTTGCTGCAGTTAAACTGTTATAAATTTTTTATTATTTTTTTGGGGTTGGGGTCTGGGGCTCACAATGGGTCAGTAGATTTCAGTGGAGATAGCTGCTCTGCCATTTGTGGGAGCCTTGTCTGAGGCATTACTTCTTCTGGATAGATTGTATTTTACATGCTTATGTTTCTGTCGATTTTCAACAGTGCTAAAATTGTTACTACTTAGTAATCTTCAGCTTTGTATTAAAGAGAGTAAGTTGCACCGCCCACCTCGAACTGTACATGCTTACGTTTCCGTTCCTTGTGAGAGGTAGTAGGGCAACTTTAAAGCTAATATACTCCCCTACGGATCCTACCTTCCCCTACATACGAAAGTAGAAAAAATGGAATTGGTGGGTATGGGGTAAGTGCCCTACCTTGGAATTATAAGGATAAAGTAATAAGCAGACTAAGTTGTACGCGTCATCATGGCTATGTTTGACACACATGAAAGCTTATATGGATAGCTTCTCAAATCAAGTCATGAAAGCTCAAATTGAGATATGGAAGCTGAAAATAATCAAATAATCCGTTTGGTTGCTGAGAGTAGAGAAAAATAGTTGAAAACATAGAAAAAGTGTCTGATTTTGCCAAATATAGCCTATACTTACCTACTCCCTCCGTTTCTATTAAACCTTTACGATTTCTATTTTGCTACATTTCATGTAAATCTTTACGTGGCCTAAAATGGAAAGGTTTTTTGAGTCAAGTTACCTAAATACCCCTCTCCACTCACCCTCATTATATTTCTCTCAACCCACTTGCCCTCCACTATACAAGGGCATTGTTGAATGTCAAGGACCAAAAGAAAATTCCTTATTTTGCGTGCCAAAAGTCAAGCGTAAAGGTTTAAATGAAACAGAGGGAGTATTTGTTAAAAGTAGGCTAATCAATCCTTTTCCGTCTAAAGGAATCAAGTTCGAAGGGGGTTTCAGTTTCGGTTGTATGGTGTCTTAAAATATATAGTTGGTGGGTAAGAGGTTGTGGCATTTCCCATTGGAGTATGAGACTCTATAGGATTGGCTTAGCTTATTAGAAGGAAATGCTTCTCACAGAATGGGTGAGATGCTTGTCTCCCATGCATGCGTAGAAGGTTCATCTCTCAGGTACCATCTTTCTTCTTCTCTTTGCTGAACTAAGATATAAAATGTCTTAGTGTTCGTTTCTGGAAGGGGCAAAATTCCTTCTCGTCCATGTACCCTCAGGTCTATCTACTATCTACATTGCATAGTGCGCGAATTGCTAACTATTACTACAACAATGGTGATTCTTACGATCCCCATCTTAGGAAATATTCTTATGAATGGGAATATTTGGGTTATTATGGTGGTGTGCCTTCTTTGCTATCTTTTGGTGCCTTTGGTTGGAACAGAACTCTCGTATCTTTTCGGGATTTCCAAGCCTTCTGATTTTGTGTCGTGCGGTTTACATGGCCTCTATTTGGGCAAAGTGGTTGGGGCTTTTAAGAGGGTATTTCTCACTGATCTTCAGCGTCATTAGGGTGATCTATAATTAGATATTCTTATGTACCTAGATCTCTCGAGGACTCCTTATCCTCTTAACTTGTAATTTTCTTCATTTTGGTTTAATTCAAACTTTTCTTATCAAAAAAAAAANAAAAAAAAAAAAGAATGAAGGGGAATAGTGGGAACTTTCCTTTTACGTAGTGATTTGGGACCATTCATCTTAGCAACTCTCAGGTTTCTCGGATTTGGATTAGTGATCGAGGACCACTTGCAAATCCTTCCTTCTTCATCTTAGCCTACCTCCACAATAGCCCAATTTGATTTGAAAGTCTATGGTTCCCCTTGGCTTTTATTCGTCTACTGTTCTAAGCAAAGGAAAACACTAATGACATGTTGGACTCTCTCTGTATGTCGTGTTATGTGCCACAGGCATAGTGACACATATTTGTGCATTGTGATATGGCTTGATTGTCGTGTTGTAGCCTTGTAGGCTTTGGTGTTATGCAATGTTGCTCGAATTCTTCATCTTAACGTAAGTACCCCTGTCGGATCCTTGAACAATAGGTTACAATATGACACTTGGACGTTTCAAATTAGACCTCAAATAAGAAAATTAAAAATATGAGCCATCCTGAACATAGGGTTATAGGTGTGCTTTGGGTGTGGTGTGCCTATATGCTGGGCCGGTGAGGGGAGAGGAGACGAAATCGCTCTCGGTGATGTGCGGTTATGCTGTTATCTCTTGGCCTCTTTTTTGGTGGTTATGGCTTCAGCATAATTTGCAGGTATTCTGTAGGTGTCTCAGTTGATTAATCTTGTTTAAGAATACGTGCTGTATTTGGCTTTGCTCTAGGCCAAGGTGTTAAGGGCTTTTAAAGTGCTGTTAACTATCAAGGCATCCTATTGCACTGAGGATCTACTAATTAGACTTTTGTATGAAGGCTCCATCTTCTCTTAGACTGTAGTACCTTCATTACAGTTTTCTTTGTAAGTTGCTACTTTTGTTGGATTCCAGTTAAAATAACACTTGAAATAACCAATTAACCACACTCGGAATAACCAAAATGCCCCTACTGAAAAAGTTGATCTATTAGATTAAAAAGTTCTTAAGAGATATTCCTGGCTCTTCATAAGTGAAACATAGTAACAGTAGCAGAGCCCAGAAGAGTGCAATCAAATACTGTAGTACTATACCATGTTGAATGGCGTAAAAGTTGTCCTTATCTTAACCTCTTGATGATGCTACAGATTTTTGCTGGCTGCTTCTTTCAGTGTTCTATATTTCCTTTGTGATTAATCCAATGTGACATGTTTTTGAAGTTGCAAGTCGCTGTTACCTACTATATATGATACTAAATCATGCCGATATCAAAGGCCTGTGGTGTTTACTTGAGTGTATTGATTTTTAAATGTAATAAGCCTTATTATAGGTATATACATGCTCATAGTTACCCACAAGGCTTACAGTAGTTGTTATTTTTATTGTAAATGAATTTTTCAAGTTATTTTGATGATGATTACATTGATTAACCTTGAGCAATTGTGATTACATTGGATCATGTAATCATAACACTCATAATAAATTGGTGCATTGAATTGTGCACAGTTACATCCGAGTAAACGAGCCCTGATTGTTTGTGTTTTCTGTACGTTGTGAACTGCAGATACAAATGCTGGATCGTGTGGGGGTATTTGAATCCTGTTTAATGATCCGGAAAAGACTTCCTGCTTGCTGGATATATATTTATGCAGTTGCTGCTCGCAAGAAGCTGCTGTCAATACACAGAACCATTAGCTAGGTTGTGAAGGCTAGAAATTGTAGTATTGGTCTGGTATGTAAGAGTAATATGTGAATTGTGATTATGTGTGGACGAAACGGCTTATAGCTACAGGCCAGTATGAGTATATAATAGTGTTTGTAAGATCTCGTTTTACTTTTGTGTAAAACAAGTGTACTCTCTTTGCCCCAATTTATTTATCTTATGCCGCCAACGGTCCAAATTGTTGGGAAATTTTCTTACTTTTTATACTTTGAAAGACAAACCACCAATTACAATTTTCTCTGCCCCTCGACCTCGAGCTACTAGAGATCGGAACTTTTCCAACAAAATTGGAAAACATGACATGAAGAATGCATATATTAGTATGGTCACAGAGTTTCCTACAAAGACTTTCCAGTAGTGTTCTGTATCGTTATATGATGGATCATCATCCGTTGAATAGATTTGTTCAAGGACAGACATATTAGGTCCTATAAACAGTTTTGTACAGCTATCATAGATGACAGCAGACATTCGCATATGTAATCATCCTGCATTTTTGGCATCCTGATTTGCACCAGAACTCTAATACACTGCTTCATAGCTGAGGTAGTTTCTTAATCACCAAGCCGTCACTTGATTGAGGAGAGAAGTTGATGGGATTCATTTTCACTTTGCACAGCACACATTGAATCATCCACCTGTTATCAAACTCCGAATTGTCTTTTGTCTATAACTTCCCATAAAAGGCAACCTGAAAACAAAATTGTTTTGACGAGTTTATACTTTCCCCAAAAAACCTCTATCCTAGTGACCTGGCTACTTATAAGCCTACTCCCATTTATATCGGTTGAGCAAAAAAAAAAAAAAAACAAAAACAAAAACAAAAAAAAAAATAGAAAATACTCCCATTTATATCGAAAAGCAATTACATTTGTGAATCATCCACTTTTCATTTTGTCTTTTATTTTCACCACTTTTCTCCAACGCCAAGAAGAATCTAGAGTTCAACGTAAATTGATTTACTATTTATTTGCCTTTCAAAAAAAATAAAAATTATATAGGGCAGTGTATAGACTAAAATCCGGAGGTTCAACGTAAATTGATTTACGATGCTCCATCCGTCTAAAATTGGGTGTCACTTGTATTATTTCGAGATATTCAATAGAAAACAGTAACATTTTCGTAGAGCGTAACAAATTTTACTTGTGATTACAAGAGACATGGAGCATATAAGCTAAATTCTTATATTTGAGTGTAAGATAGAATGTGCCAACTAAATTCAAATGGAGTGAAGTATATCCCATGAAGTCATTTGGCTATCAAATTTATTAAGGGTGTGTTCATTAAACTTATTAAGTTCTCCATTCACTTAAGCTCAATTATGCACCTTACTTTTTATCACACATATTATTATTTATTCAGTTCAATTCAGTTAATTCTGTTGAAATGTACTTTTACTTTTAGGCATACATATTGATACCATACCATGCTATTAGGGCCTGTTCTTTTCGACTGAAACTGAACTGACCTTATTAGAACTGAACTGAACTGAACTGAACTTATTAGAACTAAACTGAACTGAAACTTATCTAGATAAGTTGAAAAGAACAGGCCCTTAGAGTCACTCACTTCTTCCCCATGTAGACCCATAGAAAATCTCTGCATATGGCCTCAATTTTGAAATAGCTGCTTTAGGGAGGTTGACATTAGCACAATATATATTCTGATTTATTCACTCCCCAAAAGCATAAATTTCTTCTGTTGTATTGCTTCTAGAGAGTGAACATACAAAACTTGATGTCCTAATGCCTAACATCATCACCCCTGCTTTTGGGATGAGAAACTTGGAAACCCAACACATCTAGATGCCCAAGAGGACAGGTTAAGTTTTCTGCCTATTTTTGATTTCTGCTTTTTGAAACCATGAATTCATTAGTTATCAAAGGTTAAGGTATAGTGGTTGAATAAGTCTTTTGCCTAATTTCTTAATCTCTGTTTTTCCTAACCAGGCAAACAATATGGGAAACAGGAAAATGTTATTAGTGTCAGTAACAGGACATTAAGAACACAGATACAGCAGGCTATGCAAATTACTGACTTTTTATTCTCCACTACATAAATAAGAATACTCTGTATTACCCTCTATTTACATGAAACTTATACAAAAACAACCAAATCATGCTACTTGCAAGTGGAGATTCATCCCAGCTTCTGAGCTCACATGTACAGATTCCACACTATCTTTATATTCAGGCATGTCATCAACATCCGAATCCTGCTGATTTAGGGTTCGGACAAATGCTGTGAATAGAGGGAAATGCTTCGGGGAGAAGAAATCAGCTCCCATTCTCTGATATGTGAACAAATCCACCATCTCATTGTTCTCCAACAGATTTTTCTTGATTTCTCCAAACCCATCAGTCGCCCCTGAATGTGACGAGTTTTGGCCGGAAAACTGCAATCCTTGCTTTCTACAAGTTCCCTCAATTTGTGCAAGTAATGACTGGGGACTTGATCCGTTTGTTTGGTGCTCATCTAACAAGTCCATTCCCGGTAATATCATCATGCATGAATTCTTTGCAAACTTCTCAACCACTGCTTCATAGCCATCTCTAGTAGCGGTATTGTAAAATCCAGCTGTCAACTCAGAAGGGTGGGACCGAGTCCTATACCATGAACACATGAGAGGCAATTTTCCAGAGATGCTCACTGGGCTGCTACTAAAAACTGATGAGGCAAGCGAAAGCATGCGGTCCCCGTGAGAGATGAGCTGGCTTGAGTACCATGAAAGGAAGAAGTCACCATATGGTGTCTCCCAAGATCCACCGTCATCCTTGAAGAAGGTGTTCGCAGACGGAGGCTGATCATAAGTCGGAACATCATGAGGTCCTCCCAATCCCCACAAAGGGTTAGATGTCTCTTCAGCGTGCTGCTTGAGAAGGCTGAGCATGTTTTTATCATAGCACTGAAATTCTCCTACACCAGGAAGATTAGTTGTTGCTTTTGATGCATGTCCACTTGAGGGATAACGAAGTTCACCATCGGGTCCAAGACCTATTGTGATGCCCTGAGAAGAGGGTAGAAATGCCAAAACTTAGCAACGAATTTGATTGAAGACTGATTAGCAGGACTATTTTTTTCTAGATAATTGATTAACAAAACTATTTCCCATAAACTTATATAGGGCAGTCTTAGAAACTGCTCTATATACGATCATTAATACTTTTTGAGAAATAAGTAAAATTTAGTTTGAAAAGTGATGATACATCTATATCACTTTTTTAACAATAACTGAACATTATCCTTTATCAAACAAGTGATACTTTTAGTTTGAAAAGTGATGGGAGTACTTTTTACCATCATACAGAAAATCACTTCATAAGACCATCCTTTACAAGATGAACTATTTTTCAGATAACTGATTAACAAAACTAACAGAGGTAGATAGTGAGTAGTATTTACCGTAATCGTAGATCCCATAAACGTGGCAAAAGATGACTTAAAGTTTTCGCAGAATTCTAGGTACACTTGAAGTGGGGATTTCCCATCCAAGATGGGCAAATCATCAGCAGCTAATGATAGGCAGTCTTTGTATTGTTGGCCCGAACGGTCAGTAAAGAATATACTGGAATCAGTTTCACCAACACGAGATACCCAATCAGGGAGTGGTATTCTTGGTTGCTGAGATGCGTGGAAGCACAGTGAGACATGAAGCTTTAGACCCATTTTTTGGACCAACTCTGCAATAGCAAGGTAACCCGACCAATTGTATTCGCCCATAGCCTCCTTCTCAACCAGTCCCCACCAAATAGGAAGCTCCACACCATCAACACCCATTAGCTTCAAGGCTTTTAGGCCAGCAGTGACAGCTTTCTCATGATTCATTCTATGGCACTCAGACACAGCATCTAAAGGCAACCCAACATATAGTTTTATGTCTTCAATCTGAAATTTCAAATTCAGCAACCACATCGCGAAATAGTCAGTATAAATAAACAACAAACTTGAACTTACATCAGGCATACCACAAATATAAAAACTCATAATGGGTACACATTGTAGAAACTTAGCCAAACAAGGAGGCTTGCAACTCTTCATTCTATTTCTCTCTACAAAATCCCCTGTTGTAAATTCATTTTTTTTTTTTTTTATAACTATTTTTTCATCTCTGTCCTTAATCATTATCATTTTTTAGAGAAATCTGGAAGCTGCCTACCTAGCCCTCACAAACCCACCTTTAGCTGTTCAGTTAATAAGTAAATAAATAAGGTGTTTCATTACTAATATCAACCACTTTTCCATCCCATATTTAACAATTGCAGTTGAATAATTTGCAAAATAATTCAAAGAAGAGTGAAAGAGGGTTTTCTCTATTACCTAAGCATTTGCTTCTTTGCTAAATAATCAGAAACTTTTGATGATCGAGCTTTCAACTGCCCATTTCAAGCAGGCAGCAACTAAAACCAGCTTTTTATCCAAAAAAACAAAAGCTCAATCTGAGCTAAATTGTTATTTCAAACCATTAATTACCATCAAATGGTACATGTACACCGATCTATTCTCCCAAATCACATATACTCCCTATTTAATTGATCATTACCATAATCAAATCTACTAAAAAATAAGTCGATACTGATAAAAGATTTGCATACCATGTCAAAGAACCAACTCAACAAAAATCTCAAGTTTAAGTTTACGTTACACGCTCAATTAATAGCGAACAATTCAAGCAAAAAGAGAAAATTAAAATGAGAGGAAAAAAAAAAAGGTAGGCTTACAGATTTTAAGCTGCTAGCGGAAGAAGAATTGTCAGTTGAATCTTTCTCAACAAAATCAACAGCTGCAGCATGGGCAGCTTTGAGAGTGAATCCAAACCCCCCATTATTTCTCAAGTTCTTCAATTGACCAAAACAAACCTTCGAATTAGGAACCAACATCTTATTAATCCCCAAATTCATAACCCCTAAAACCCTAAATTTTGCATCTGCCCTCCCAATCATCATATGGGTTTGAGAAGCCATCACTGATACCTCCATGATTCAACAAACTTCAAATCAAATCAAATAAAATACCCACTAAAAAACCACTAAAATCAATGGATTATTGAATGAGAATGGATAATGGAAATTTAACCCACTAAAAAAACCAGTAAAATCAATGAATTATTGGATGAGAAATGGATAATGGAGATTTAATTGGACAAGAAAAGAGAGATTTATCCAAAATTTTGTTGTTTGATTAAAAATTGGAAAGAGAATGGAAAGAGTGTGATGAGGGAAAAGGTAGTGAGGGGGCTGGCTATTTATATAGAGGGACGCTTTTTTTGTGGTGTGGTCTGACGTGGAAAAATACCGGCCAACAATAATCTGCCACGTGGAAGTTACTAGTGGCGTTAGGAGCTAGGCCTTAGGAAATTATTTTGAGCCAAGAAAATTGATTTTCCTAGTATGATTTCCGCTTTCATTTTCATGGCTGACCAAACGATGAAGCAAAGACAAATTTTGTGGCCAAATTGAATTGTGTGGACTGGATTGTTTTTGGATTTGAAACTGTGTTCTTGTTCGGATGGTTGCTTATTGTCAATTTTTTATTTTTGAAAATTTTAAATTTAATATGTAAGTTAAAATTACAATTGATTTTTTTTTTCTTATAATTATTTACTTAATTTTTAAAATTAATAGCAGAAAATTAGAAGGAAAAAAATCAGTTTCAAAAAACTAAAAACCACCCTGAATCGGGCTATAGAGTTAAATTTTTAAAATCTAAAACTAGAACAACTTATCTCAAAGAGGCCTTTAATTGTTCTCATTTTCCTTTATTTATTAGATAATTCAAAAAATACCCATATTATTTGTAATTGCAATAAATACATGTAGGTTAATAGATCTCCACCTAATGGATGCCTTAGGGTTTTATTTTCACAAATCTATTAGATGAAAACATAGTTGAAATTAGTCGTAACCGAAGAGTTTGGAGTTAAAAGCTCAAAGCTTATCTTATTGAATTGAAGTTGTTGGTACAGTTGTTTAGTTAATTGATATTTATAATACAACATAAAATGATTTGTTTTCTTACGAAAAGGCATAATGCTAAAATTGCAAACAAATATCAATAAGCTTTCAGATTATTTTATTTTACACCCTTCGTCCACTTAAATATTTCCAAACTATTTGTGGAACGGAGTTTATTGAGAGTTTCATTGACTATTTGTTTCTTCTATCCTTGACAAAGATTGAGTATCTAAGAGTTTGTTCTTTTCGTCTTATTTTTTATGGAACACAGCATTCTCCAGCAAACTCCAGCAACGTCCATCAAACTGCAGCAATCGGCAAAAATCTCCAGCAACTCCCATCAAACTCCAACAAACAATAAAAAAGCTCTAGCACTTTAGAGTTATAAAAAATAATAATTCCAACAAATCCCAACATTTTCCAGTAATTCTCAGCAACTTCCAGCAACCAGACCCCAGCAAAAAGTTCCAACAAACTCCAACAACCTCCACCAACTTCCACCAAACTCCAGCTCCAGCACTGCAAAATCCAACCGTAAATAACAGACCCTAATTGTGAGTGGAGGACTTATATAATAGGTTTTATAAGGAGATAGGGTGGAGTAAGTAATTTTTTATTGTATTTGGTAGATAATGACGAGGTAATATAGAGATATCATAGGGAATAAATTGGTTTGAAAACGTTTGAGTGGGACAAATATTTTATTGATTTGGAAACATTTGAATGGGACGGAGGCAGTATTAATTAAGCTTCTAGCTTATTTTGATAACTAAATATGTTGCATAATCATTCAATAATCACGCTGATAAGTACCATGTAATATTAGTATATCCCTTACAACATATGTGGTTGTTATATCTTGTCATTTCACTCATTTGACAAGTACTTTGATGTAAAAGAGGAAACTCCATACTATCCCCTTTTGTTTTTTTGTGGATATGTATAGAGGATCAAGTAAATGCGCTGGTACATAAAGAAAAATCTTATCCAAACCATTTTTGACATTTTTCACACATTTTATGTAAATTGACTGTTGGAACACCAATTTTAACTTATGTGCATTAATAATGTGTTTATTTCAACATATCAGTATTATATTCAATATTCATTAAGTTGAATTCAGTTTATTTTTGCTTACTTTTTTTCTCGCATATTACTATTCATTTAACGCCCATTTAGTTCAATTGAGTCCAATCCAGTCCAGCCTAGCCCAGTTCATTTCAGCCATGAAATTGAGCATGTTATAGTCAACGTGTATTTTAACTTTTTATTCAAAGGTTCAAAGGAATTTCTCATATATAAAAAAGCTCACCTTCTTATTATAAACAGCTGAATTACCAGATGGGTATTTTTTGTAACCATCCATCGCCACTTGAGTATATTAAAAAACTCTGGTATCAAATGAGTATTCTTAATGGATCAAAATCACATATGAGCCCAAAACTTTGCCGCCGGTGACCAAAAATTCATTTATTCTATTTTCTTTATATTGAAATGCATTTCCTTATTACGTTTATACACCTAAAATCACTTTAATTCTCCAAAAAAACCCATTAACTCCCAATTTTCTTGATAAGGAGAGAGAAAAGGAAGGAAATTAAGGGGGTTTTGGGCGGAGTAAAGTGGTTTTGAGTAAATAAGTTATGTACTGGTTCCCAAATTCATTGTTTTAAAGCTTTAAGTTAAACAATAAGCTACCAAAAAAAAAAGGAAAATGTCCAAGGAAAAATAATGTCACAATCTATTTCAGTGTGTAACTAATAACATCTTGACATGATTAAGCAGAAATGTCGAAAAAATAGAGCACAAATCGACTGAAAATGTCATGTCAAACTTGTGGATAAGATGATAGAATGGATGACATGTATAGTGAAAATCCCCATTGCCAAACATATCTATAAATTGTTTAGGGGCATGATTTTTCTTTTTTCAGTATTAGGGTTTTTTTTACGCAAAAATCATCTTGGTCTTTTTCATTTTTAGTGTCACACTTAGAATTTTTCTTTTGTTCCAATATCACCTCATCCTTTAGGTTGATAATAAAATAAAAAACTAGGCCCGGCTTGAAGTTACTGACATAAACACAAGCACGACATGACACGAATACAAATTATACGAACAATACACGATTTAATCAATATGGTGTGGAATGTAAGTATTTTATATTTTATTTAACTTATATGCAATTTAAGACTGACACAAAATCATCAGTCTTTTTTTTTATTATTATTATTTTGGCCATTGTCACACCTAAAACTTTAGTATCATGTTTCAATCACACACCTAAACTTTTCTAAATTTTTGGAGCAGTAATCATTCAACAATAAATTAAAACAATACTGATAATTATACAAGGAATTTATAAACTTTTCTTTAGAAACGAACTAGAAATGTAAATGGCAAAAAATTAATACCATTGGTGTGCAACAATTGTCTTTTACAAACTAAAAAAGAAAAATAAAATAAAATTCCACATGTGAATGTTTTGGTGCTGACTATATATTGTTCCACAAGTGGACCAACTGCAGCTTATCCACTGGCCTCTAATTGTTTTGGAAGATTGACTGGATAAAATGAATGGCACAGTGGAGACAACCAAAAACTTGGTGGATCTGATTCTTAGAATCTTTCTCTCAAAAATGTGCCTCACATAGTAATGCCCATTTGTTTTCTGTGTTCAACACCAGCCACAACCCAAGTCATGAAGTATATAATTCTGCTTGTATAATGGATTAACATCTGACTCTGCTGGCTCAGCTGGACCATTTGGTGCTTTTGGGGTATTTTATTGCCTTATTGGTAAACTATCTTTTCCAATAAAATTGCAAATATTTTTCTCACAAAACCAAAATGATAGGTTGATCAACTAAGGCTTTGATCAACTAAAGCTTTGTACTCCTCAACTTAATTTTGTTACTTTATATTGATTTCAGCAAAAATCCACAAAAATCAGTAAAATGAGTAAAAATCAACAAAAATTAGCAAAATCAACAAAAATCAGTAAAAATCAACAAAGTTCCTTTTTGCGAAATCTATCTAATCAACAAAAATCAACGAAAATCAACAAAAATCAGTGGAATCAACAAAAATCAACGAAAATCTAACAAAAATCAGTAGAATCAACAAAAATCAATAAAGTTTAACAAAAATCAACAATCAATAATAAATATTAACAAAAATAACATGAAAAGAACATAGCCTAAGTCCCCGATTGACCAAATTGGTATTTTTTGTGGCCACTTCGCGACAATATGGTATTTTTTCAATCTTCGGCGACGTTAGGGTATTTTTTGTGGCCACTTTTAGCACATAGGCCCCAAAATGGGATTTTATTAAGAATTTCCGACGAGATTCGAACTTAAAGTATTTTTTAATAATTTTGTACCACTTTTTTTCTTCCTTCTTTTCTTCCCCACTACTTAGAAAGTAAAAAGAAAAAGCCAAATTTCATGTGGTACCCCTGAACTTAGGCGAAATTCACAGCGTGCCCAAAACTTTCAAAACCTTCATATGGTACCCCTGTACTTTGAATTCCGTCAAAATGGTAACCTTCCATTGAAGTTCCTCCTTATAGACAT